>JAZAYU010000006.1:13679060-13729288 GCA_038501625.1 Corbicula japonica | reverse complement strand
CGTTTCTTCGGTCTTTGGATGAAAGCGCAGAAATATATCCAACTGATAAAAAAAATCCTGCAAAAATTAAAATCGCAAAATATTATCTCATTTCAAACTAAAATCACCGGAGTCTCCATGTTCGAGATAATCCGTTTCACAATATAGACGGGTTAAAATAATTACGAGCAATTACCGTTACTCGTTGTCGTTTGCATTGTGTAACGCGACATTTGTAACTAATACATTTCTCAAACATTTAATTCAATTGAAAAGTTGTTTGAGAGTCGTAATTCATTGAATAATAATATTTTTGTTATTGTTTGATAAAATAAATTGAGTAACAAAATTAAAATATCGAGTTAAATACATTGTGTACTAAGTGTTGACTATAAACCTTACCCAATATGAACCGCAGAAATTTATCCTTCATGGGAACTGAAAACGCAGAAATAAAAAACGCAGAAAATTTTCAATCGATTTTTGTGGTCAAAACGCAGAAATAACCCGCTATATGGTAAATATAAACTAGACTCTATGTCTCCCCATGCACCTAACTGAAGAATGTCCAGAGAAAGTTTAAACAATACTTAGTAACTGCCATTCCATAGGTCCCTGTGACATTGACTTTGACCTTGACCTACTAGGTTCTTCTACTTAGTTATGAAGTTTGTAGACTCCTCCAGTTACTGAGCAGAAACGATTTTTACTCTACAGGTCCTCGTGAACTTGACCTTTGATGAATAAGCCCTAAAAATTGAAGGGTTCATCTAATACAATTACCATATGAAGTTAGAATGCTCTTGGTGTCATAGTACTCGTGTAATTGAGCAGAATCGGTATTCACTCCACAGGTCCCTGTGAACTTTACCTTTGAATCCCCCAAACAATAGGGTTCTTTTTATACAATTACCTTATGAAGTTTGAAGTCTCTAGGTGTAAGGGTTCTCAAGTTATTAAAGCAGAAAAGGTTTTCACTCCACAGGCCCCTGTGAACTTTAACTTTGACATAAGAATCCCAAACACATTAGGGTTCTCTAATACAAATACCCAATAACTTATGAAGTGGGTATACTGGTATCCAAGCTACTGAGCTAAAATGGTTTTCACATGCAAGTCCCTGTGAACTTGACTTTTGACCTACGACTCCACAAAGCATAAGGGTTCTTCAAATTAACTTTACCTACGAAGTTTGAAGGTTCTGGCTGTAATATTACTCTGCTTGCTGACAGGAAGATTTTTTAAAAGTTTTCCCTATATAACTCTTTGTAAAACTAGTGGTTTATGAAAAGATTTTTAAAGATCCAACTTTTAAAACCTATTTTAGCTACTGTGGTTCAGAAATGCAATGGACCAGAATCATTTGAACAAACTTGGTAGAGCTTCATGCAAGCAACATCCATATATTACATCCTTTATATGTAAATGAACAGGTCACATGACACACACTCAAACAGCTTGTAAACAAACATGGCAGAGAAAGAAACTGTGTCAGATTAAAATGAAAAACAAAAGTAAAAGTGTAACAGTAACCAACTGTGCTTGATGAGCTGCTGACTTTGGCATCCATGTTTGTTTTGTTCAACTTAAAGGATCATGTGTTACTGATGACGTATTATTGTGTTTCGTTTAGAATGATGTCAAAGCTTTTTCATCAATTTATTTCCTTTATTATTACCAATTTAAGTTTCCGTAAAATTATCCCATTTACCATTAAGTCAAACCTTTCTGACATCTCTTTGTAAATTATTTAAATAACGTACAGAATCGTTCGATTAAGAATTTCTTCCGAAAATTGACTTTATAATTCTGAATCAACAAATCACACCCGTGTTGGGTTTCGAGTTTATTCATTATGAAATAAAATTAATTATATTGGTTTCAATAAAGAAAAATAATGTACATAAGGGCTACTCCATTTGAACATATATCCCACCCCAAGAAGGCAAAATAAAGAATTCTATATGGGGTTATTCTTATGTGTATTATTCTTCTAAAGGTGGTAGGGGAAAAGGCTTTTTCACATCTAAAGGGAGTGGGGTTCATTTCGTTTTAACTATTAAAATGAAAGTGAAACAGTGTATTAATGCAAACTGGTACTTAGCAAAATCACAGAAGTATAAATGGCATGATTAACATGTCCCTTTGCTGACATCACGGTGAAAAACACTTCTGTAGGTGGTTCAAATAAGCAGAATTATGCTTACATGGGGAACTTTTTGTTAAATGAACTTCTTAAGAAAGACAATCCATTTTGAAAGTGCCTTCCTGGAGTGGGATATATGTTTAAATGGAATAGCCCTAAGAAAAAATATAATCAAACTAAAATATATTTATTTCAAAGCACAAAAACAGTAAACTTTACAACATGACGAGAACTATTTTGTGTCGCCCATGTTTAGAAATTGTGAACTATTTGCCATAAAGATTATCCGATAACTAGATGGCAATAAGCCATAAAAACTACAAAAAATTGCATGGAAGTGCAACCTGGTCAGGCATACGATATTAAACTTTATCATTGCACATTATTTTAAAATACAAAAAAAACTGGAGTAAAATGAAAACCTATATTTTTTTTGTTACAATAAATGAGTTCAAGGTCATGAGCATTTGCCAATATTCTGCATATTGTTCATGAAAGTTTCAACAATAAATTTAATGTAAGTTATCAAAGTGAAAAAGTTTCTACACAAAACATTAAACATGATATCATTGGTGCAAACTCAATGGCAGATAATCATCAAATTTAATTAACTTTTTGTTCTTAAAATGCATAATTTGTTAATAACTTAAAGGGACCAATCTGAAGAATTGATTACATCTCAACGAAATGAAATCTCATTTACTCTTTACCATAAGTTCCTGTCAAAATTCAATTAAAAGAAAAATAGGCAATAACATAATATGCAAAATATTTATGTTTCTTATGCAATTCCCTTCTTTGCAGAAGAATCTATATACCAGTGTATTTTGAAGTTGTTACCTCATATTCTTTCAAGAATAATATGCCCCTTATAAAATTAGTGACAAACAGATGAGGGGAACTAAATAGACAAAGCATTTAGTATGTGCTTGATGTTTTAGCAATAATAAAAGTCACTAATACATTACAATATAGTGCAAACATTTTTCTGCTTGTCCCATCCAGTGCAAACAACAAAATGAAATCAGATTCAGGTTGTGTCAACCCTCAAGTGCTTTTTTAATGCAGTGACTTGATTTGTGACAAAATGTTTTATCATGGTCCATAATCTCTCTCTGTCTAAGCTCTTCATGGTTGCGTAAAAGCTCCTTAAACTGTAATTTTCCAGGGAGTTTTTCTTCATCTCTTCATCTCACACAATCTTTTTTTCTGCCTCCGTCCAGGAACTTCTGGTGCTGCAGTCTAAAGAATAAAACATACCTGAATATAGGCACTTTATATCTGATTTCAATGTTGTTTAAACATTATTTTAAATTCATATATCAACCTCAAAATACTTGGGCATGCAACCAAAATAAACCAGTATTTGTTATACATTAAGCATATGATATTCAAAGCATTCTTTGATGACATTCATTAGTAATCAGCATCAGTGGTTGTTTTCTCAATCCACATCTTGTTTAACTTGTATAAACCAGTAAAAACGTATTAATTTAAATTTGATACAACCTCAAACACATGATTATGGCTTGTGCTCAATACTTACTGAACTTTGATTTCTAGCAGGTGGTTTAGCATTATTCTCACTGTCACTGGATGAGCAACCACCTACCAATAAAAAAGTTACAATGTCTATGCTTTAAAATATATCATAAGAATATACACAGTGCTATACATTAAAAGTCACCTTGCTGCGAACAGACTTTATGTCTTTATCCAGATGACTGAACGCAAAAAGTCATTACTTGTGTTATACCTTGAATGAATGTCATACAGAAACATTAATATTGATGAAGATAGACAGCCCAAATATTAGTCTTTAACAAGTGGGGACATGTGAACATTTAATTAAGGACAGTGTAACATGTAAATGAGGACAGGCTTGAATAAGGATTTACTGGTACATACATTATCAAAACTTGTACCAGCACTGAATTTTCCTGAATAATGTATTCTTGGGCTGAGTGCAAAACAGTTGAAACTGTGTATGAATAACAGGGTTGGCTTATTGACCGGTCAATTGAGTATTGACCGGACTGGTGGTCAATACTGGTCAATAGTGGTCATTACTGGTCAATTGAATTTTTTTCACAACCAAACTGTCCAAAATGTTCTAATTCATTTAAAATCTTTAAGGCCCTTACAATAGCCCCTTTAAGGACCCAAATGGTACTTCATTTGTGGTAAAATATTGGATAATCCATAAATGAACACAACTCATTAACTGGTATGTTACTATGTTCGATAAGTAATAGAAATATATTTTCTGCCGGTTAAGTAAAGCAAATTAGATAGAAAATAATTTCCTTTGATCGAGTAAGATCTTTTGAAGGTACCCATCAAAAGTTGTTTTGTTCTTTGGTTTAATGCACGAGTTCTCATGTGTATTGTTCTAAAATATACGGTCATTCAGCTTTGGGCATTCAACACTTACAGACACATTTTCTTACGGACTTGGAAACTATAGTGCATATATAAACAGCATGACATATAGGTGTTTATGATAAGTAATAGATTGAAATCAATAAATGTAGTATGTTAAAAGTTTCAAGTTACATAATGTTTGCATGTTTTATGTAATTTATGTATTGGATTTGGAGAAGAACATTCCGTCAGCTTTGCCTAAGTGCTCAGTACAATATATACATTATCTGAAACAGTATGACTCGGTTGTTTACATGTGCAAAGATCTTTGAGGTCAAAGGAATTGCAGACACCTCTCAGTCTCCTGACCATCAATTGTCAAACACAAGTGCTACATGTAATTGGCAAGTGTAAGTATGGTTATTGATAATCCTTAAATAAACACATTGGCATCTTAATTGACATGTTCCCAAGTTCAATAAACAATAGAAGTGTGAAACAACACCCCTCAAAGTCAAACTCTTGTCCATCTAATGTCATACAAAAGTGTTAGTTGGCAAGAGTGTAATACCTACTGGTGGTGGAAAATTGCCTTTGCTTAATATAAAGATTTTTCAAGTTACTGAATCATATTTTGTCTAAAAACTCACCAGAATAAAGTCTGAAAACTCATGTTTGGGGATTTTATGATCACATTGCTGAGGGAAATAAGACAATTTTTAAGTGCACAGCATGTTCAAGTGAAGTTAGTTCTAAAGTAACTTTTAAGTAGAAATTAAATAAGAGTTAAATGGTTTGTTTTCTTCATTTCTTTTATGAAAACTTGAAAAAAAAGTTCAATTGACCAGTTTGACCATTTGGGGAGTATTGACCGGGATGGTTTTAACCGGTTAAAACGCGGGTTTAAACCAGGGACAGTCGATTGGTGCCAACCCTGATGAATAAAGAAGAAATTACAAATGTTTTGCACTCAACCCACATATTGAAAACAGCACAAACGCCAAAAAACTGACTCCCCTATTTTTTAATTATGCATGCATTACCTTTTTATGTATTTTTTTTTATTGATTTTCTTAGTAAACATTCTAGTGAAAGAATATAAATATCATAAAATCAAAGGTACACCAGAAAATTGGCATCATACAAAAGTTGCTAATAATCCAAGTGTTACAATATCCTGACATTTCTGACATTTTTTCCTTCAACAAATCTTTAAACGTTCACAATGAAATGATGGGCCTAACTTTGTTAATCTGTAGTCCAGACATGGGGCGAATTATTTTTAAAAGTAATGCATTAAATTAGCATTATTTGTCAAATTTGTGCATTAAATTAAATTAGCATTACTACATTTTGAGAAAGTAATGCATTAAATTAGCATTATATAAAAAAAGTAATGCATTAAATTAATCATTATTTTATTCACAAGTGAACTGACAATAAAAGTCAACAATCAGTATAATATTATGTACAAAAGGGATCATCTTCCAAAAACAACTGTTGAACCTAAAGTTTAACATACACAGTATCTATCTGAAAGTGTGAAGACCTAAAGTGATACCTCAAGAACTTACAACAAAACTTTTCTCAGTACACATAGATTAGTGCATCTTTAGCTTTTTAACACACTTTTGTTATCTTGCTATCTTTGATTTATTGCTGTTTTTCACACATTTAGTTTGTAGTATTGACAAAGGACTACACTGTCAACTTATTAAACTATTATGTCACCTGCATCTGCATTACATGCCGATTTCCTGAAATCTGTCATAACCTCAAATAACTTTACAATGACACTGAATCAGTAAATCAGTAAAATTATAAATAAACATTACTTCATGTGAGTGTATGTTAGAGTTTTGTACAAGTCTCAAAGTTGATTTCAATGCTATCTTATTTCATAACAACATTTTTTAATTTGCACAGAACTTCAAATGTCTACCAGTAACATTTTCAGGAATATTTAAGTGTTTGACAATTGGTGGGAAATACCTTGTCCAAATGAATGTGTACAGTGAAGAAATGTGCTGTATTTTTTGACAGAGCTTTATAGATTTCTGGCTATTCATTTGTTTTAAATTGAGCATTTTCTAAGACAACTCAGCTTAAGAACTTGTGGCTTCATCATAGAAAAATGTTCAAACTTTACAACATCCAGATGAAAAGGCTTGACTCTTGTAGTCTGTACCTTGTTTTACTAATACTGAACATATATCAAACTACTAATAACTGTTATAACCATGTTTTTCTCTTGCTATAAATAAGATATGTAATAGACTAATAACATATTAGATATTTAGAGAATCTTTGCATTAAAAAGTAACTTTTAATATATATATGTAAATGAATCAACAAAATCTAATAGTAAACAAAATCCAATTAATGCTCAATAATGCTAAGCATTACAGCATTTTGGCATAGGTAATGCATTAAATTAGCATTAAAATAATGCTAAACCTGTTGCATTAATCATTACCTTTCATTACTGACAAAAAGTAATGCATTATTAATGCATTAGCATTAAAATTTAATTCGCCCCATGTCTGCTGTAGTCCCTATTAATAAGCACATTTTACTTTTGAATAAGTATACAAGAATAACCTTTAAGTCTCAACTCCAATGCTTCTCAATATTACTCTTAGATATGTCTTTCTCATATTACTTCAAACAGAAACAACAAATATTAAAACAGAATGAAGAAAAGTATTTCCATCAGTAAGTCACTAATACAAACATACTAATTATATAAGTCACAAAATGAGGACAGTGTAAACCTTCTATTAAAGACAGTGTAACTGCCAAATAAGGACATGTACACATATAAGTAACTGAGATGTTTTTGTTGACTTCTAAAGGAAATAAAATTCTAATAGCAAATGATAGTGTCTCTAGCTGGGAGCGAACCCGCACCGTCACGGCGACAGCGCCTAGCCATACAATTCCTGCGACGTAACCAACTGAGCTAACCGAGACAACGCCAAAAAACGTTGATCGGATAGCCCTGATATACGTAACAATCACTGCATGACATCGGTAACGGGTTATGTTACTGATAACAGTACTGACTAAATGTACGGGGAGACTTTTTACGGCCGCCACACTGCACAAATAGCGCTACTGTGAATTTCAAATGATAGTGTCTCTAGCTGGGAGCGAACCCGCACCGTCACGGCGACAGCGCCTAGCCATACAATTCCTGCGATGTAACCAACTGAGCTAACCGAGACAATGCCAAAAAACGTTGATCGGATAGCCCTGATATACGTAACAATCACTGCATGACATCGGTAACGGGTTATGTTACTGATAACAGTACTGACTAAATGTACGGGGAGACTTTTTACGGCCGCCACACTGCACAAATAGCGCTACTGTGAATTTCAAATGCCAAATAAACAAATTTATACATATAAATTAATATGTAACCTGTAATAAGAACTGGGCCTATGTAGCATTCATTCTCAGTTTTCAAGATTTTTTTCGACTAAGACAGTTCTGGTAAAATTCATACATTTGTAAATGTTTCAACTTACATGCAGGCACAATCAGGATGTCAGTATCTTCAATCTGGGTGGTCAACTTGAACCCATCAAATAGTTTGAAGAATCCCTATTTAACATATAAGAGTTTATCATGACATCACAATGTAAAGCGCTAATCCACTGAAAAAAAATTATTTTGTAGTCTGCACACATCAGGGGTTCCACTCGGCTCTGAAAGCCAAGGGTCAATGACCCTTGGGCCAAAATTTTCAAGGGTCATTTTCAAATTTTCAGGGGTCATCATCAAATTTTCAGGGTCATGTATGTGTCAATGCCGTGCGAAACCGACTGCTGCAAAGCTTTCCCTATTCATATTTGTTTAAATCTCATACTAAAAAACAATACTGTTAAAATCAATTTTACACAATCTTTATTCATAGAATATTTACCAGCCTTCACATATATTGTTGAACAATATGACAGGTAGCAAAATGAACAATGAACAATAATAAATAACATGCCACATTACTGACCGACAACTGACAAAAATCACATCACTCTGGTACAACAAGCAAAAAAAATGTTTGGTGTATGCTTTAGCATGCCCGTCAAGAGCACTGTGATGAAAGTTTGAGTTGCCGCTAGTTGAAAACGCGTTTTTCTTTTTACCATTTCTACACAAAGTACAGAACATTGCCATGATTCCATCACTGTTTGGTTCATGTGCGAGCCAGTCAAATTATGTTAGCCAATTTGAGTTAAACTTTCTCACAACTTTTTAAGAAGCACTCGAGAAAAAATTCAGTCGAATCAGCTGTTTTATTTCTTTTTACGCGAGTACCGGTCAAACTCTCGAAATCGAATTTTGCGTCAACATTCGAATCCTCAACGGGTCGCTTTAGACCGCCAGACATGAATTGAAATAAGCTGGTCTGAACCTTTTTTTCGCGATGCATAAATCGAGATTACCGAGAATATTAAACTACTTTGAAATTCAGTTGCAACGTGACACATCTTCTATAAATTTGTCCAATTACGATCTCAAAGACAAAAAATCCATTAACCCTTTACCATTATCTGAAAACGTCTGATGATTTAACTCGCTGATAATCCTGTCATCACTCGACAAATCTGATTAAACCAATTAACCTTTCATGTTTCTATAATTGTCCCATCATCAGTGATCATAATATACAGGCGCGCGTGAAGTATCGATAATTTGCTTACACATCAATTAACTTTCTAACCACAGGTGTGTTGAAACGTTTCAGTAAGCGAGACTGATTATTGGTAAATCGGCGTTTACGATTGGCCAGTTATGATTGCGTTAGGCGGGATTTCGATGTTATTTTTGATTTGATTGATGCACAGGTCGAATTCGCCCCGGGTCATGATGACGCATGCTCCAGATTTACGACGCGTCAATTTGGCGTATTTTATAAATCTCCCGGGTCAAAACCCGAGCTTCCGGGTCAAATGGAACCCCTGACACATGTTAAGTGGAATGAAACAGAATTTTAACCCTTTACTCCATATATACACATTTTAACCCATGTGAGACCAGTGTAGATCTAGATCAGCCAGCACATCCATGCAATCTGATCTGGATCTGCAATGGTCACAACTTGGTCAGAAATAACCTGATGAATCTAAAAGCAAATAGTGTAGATCCAAACGCGCCAGCTGATCTGGCTCTACACTGTTTGCCAATGCAATTAAGGTCTATTCTATGGTGGAAAGAGTTAACAGTTTCTTTGCAACCATACCTTGCACTAGCCCTTTGATTACATGTTGTATCAGAAATACTGATTTATTAACATTTAATTATGAAGTGTTGCAAGCTCAATAAAGATCAGGAGCCATATTCCAAAACTTAGTACACTGAGGACAGTGTGTAACTGCTACTGAGGACTGTGTAATGTGAAAATGGGGACATTTAGATATTTGAGTGAGAATGTAAGTGTTACAATTTTACTACTCCCAACAAATTCAACAAATATTGAAAAACAAAAAATGCTTCCAGTGCTCAAAAGAGTGCTAACTATATATTGCCTAACTTACTTGCACCTGAATAGAAAGTCACACAAAATCTGGCTAAAACATTTGAGATCTTTCATAAAATTGAAAATCAAATAAACTTTATACTTACTTGATTTGGATAAATGCCTGAAAATGCAACTGTTGTGCATTTACTATGATCTTAATCAACAGCTGTCAAATTGTATTTGGGATCATGTTCCATTTCATTATCAACAGCTGCACCTTCACCACTAAATGTCAGGTTTCCCTTCATCAACTAGATCAATGGATGCCCCTTCACCACTAATGTTAGGTTCCTCTTGATAATGGGCTTCATCATCACTAATGTCAGGTTCCCCACAAAGAGTTGTTGTGAACCCTGGTATTTCCTCTGGGTCATTTTGGTACTGGCAGTCTTCTTACCATTGACTTAGTCCAAATCTGTGTTGTGTATATCTACCAAAGTATTTAAATGACAGTTATTAAACATTACAGTATGTCTGAGTGCCCATATGGGGTTTTGTTCACAGAAAAACACAATAAATCAGAATTGGAATTTTTGTAACAAAGTTGGATGTGTTCTATGGACACATTTCTAGTTCTTTCTGCATCAAGTAATAATGTGTAAAGGATAAGACTCTCAAAGATACAAGAAATTTCACACAATTGTGTTAGTTTTCCATCATTTTAGGTGTATACATGTATCCATGTAAGAATAAAAATTAGCAAGTTTGTGAAAATCTAACTTCTGAGTTTGAATGCATCTTTAACATGCTAGTTGTTAGTGCTTATTTGGGTTATCCCCGTTGCTAAAATGACAGTCTTGCCTAATACATTGGCCCTCTTGTACTATTTTTC
This sequence comes from Corbicula japonica, assembly GCA_038501625.1. Taxonomy (NCBI): domain Eukaryota; kingdom Metazoa; phylum Mollusca; class Bivalvia; order Venerida; family Cyrenidae; genus Corbicula; species Corbicula japonica. Next base: position 13,718,440 of record JAZAYU010000006.1, on the reverse strand, counting down.
TTCTTCTCTTTTGTGCATTCATTAAAACAGTTATAAATGTTATTGAGATTAATTTAAAATAAAGCATAAAAATGTAAGGCTTGATTTATTGATCCAGAAAAAGAATCGTAAACATGTATCAAAAGAATTGGGATTCATAAAAATAGATAACTAATATTATATATTATAGACCTCTGAAATTTCAGAATCGTCCTTGTTCAATTTTAGAAAAACAGGCTATATTGTGATAAATAAGTCATAGGATATACAGCAATTCACGGATATTTAAATAGGTAAATTATAACTGCTGATTATCGATCAGCATGGGCTTATTGGTTTTACTGCAGTGAGCACGACAGGATATACATGTAAGCGATAAAATCATGATTTGTAAGGGAGTGTCCTCATCCTGTTGAAAAACCGACCTTCTTCAACATATTTTCGATCATATACTTTAAATAGTCAACCTTATTCAACATTTACTGGCTATGCTTAACAGGCTTTCCAATCGTTTCCTCCACTAGTCATTTCCTCTCCTGGTGTCCTTAATGGAAGGGGAAGACTACAGTGTGATAAAAGAGTTAATACCATTTTGTAATGGAAAACCTAGACCGTCCCATGCACAAACACCCACTAGCACCCCGATAGTGAATAGAAATAAGACTAGTAAGTAAGCAGTTACATAAAATATTTCTCAACTGTAGTAGATCTATATCCTGGAAAAAATACAAAACAAATGGGTTTAAACTGCATTTTTTTCTGTTTGTATGCAATAAAAAATTCACAGGTTAAAGCACATAATTTGTTAAACCACAGGAACCTGAATTTTCATCAGAAAACATCGAGATCCCACATACACAACATTTAACCCTATAGGCCTTTATAATAAACTGATAAACACAAGGAAGAGTGCAACGAAATCGTACCCCACCCACTAAATCGTTACAATACAATACAACAATACAATAAGATTTATTTTGAGTCGGCAAGACAAGTACAATAGAATAACATAAGCTCTCAGGAGCTTTTTAACCGACTATAATAACAAATGTAAGCAGGGTAAAAACAAGTGTAAAGAGGCTGTAATAAAAGCATAGTTAAATGTTAAACAGTGTGTCATAGTATAAAAAAAACACACATTTTAAGTCAAATTCTGACAGTTAAAAGCTAATGAACATTAAATAGTTAAGATAATACATTCATTATTTATATAGGATTTCTAAAATGTGACATGTCTTAATAGTTAATAAAAGTTTCATTTATCACAGAAGTTTTACTAAGATTTATTTAACATTTTATCACACATGAGGAGGTTGGCTTCACTCGTGCCGGTGTTTGAATACCAGTTCTACCCAGGAGGTCAAAACATCCGCCTGAAAGTATCACTACTCCATTTAAGTCACCCCTGTCCAGGGGGTTAGACGTACCACCTGACAACAGAGGGTGACGGAGTGCGTCGAGTATCTGCCACCCAGTCACGTTTTGATATAATAAATAAGATAATAAATAATAGTGACTCATTAAAAGATTTTTATGACTAGCCTAAAGTTTATACATTTCAGCTTGCATCTTAGTATAACTATAATTTTTATTTAGAACATATCATAATAATTATTACACTTTTGTTTCACGCGCTAGTCCTAGAGCCTGAGAGCACTCTTAACAAATTCCAGACAAGAATTTTCCAGCTACAGTCCTGACGCAAGGGTTTTCGGGGTAAAGCATTTCAAAGAAACTAAAATCTAATGTTTGCAATAATTACCTCTTATGAATAGTTCTTCTGAATTCCGCTAAAGAACGTTTTTGCTACTTAAAATTTTGTCGTCCAGGCCATTTGCTAGATGTCACACTATTTGCCGTATTCCGGTACATTCCGGACGTGCGTCTTAATTATTTGACTGTTTCAATGCGCGTGTCTGTACATTCAGCAGACTATTTTCTGATAACGACGGAGAAAGAATCTACTTAATTATCAAATATTGGAGCCCACCATAGATTAAAATTATTTCTAAGTACATATCATTTAAAGTTATAATTTGATATTATTGCAAAGTAACTATTAAAATGCTGTTTTAAGGTGTTTAAAGAGTTTTTTTATTTGAAATATTTTCATTGACAAAGATTAATGTATATATTATAAAAAAAATCCCGGCCAGTACAAATAGCGAAATTGTGATAATTACGTGATCTACAATGGTTTACCAATATATCATTTTAATGTAAAACTTTTATTTTTCATCTAACAATAAAGAATGGATGTTTGTAATGTGATATAATGACTATCACATTAGCCTGCAGTACAATTATGATGTAACGGATTAAGCATATGATAAATCGTTTCATGATAAAATTTTAAGTTACATTTGAAAAGTTTGAATGTTGTTTTATATCGAGAGTCATTCTGAACTGCAGTTGTCACATGCCGACGAGAGTACATAACTCGACGGTTTTTTTGTAGCCTTTAGGAAAGACATAAATGTACATAGGGATCTATAATAACATAAATATGCGTTGCATAACACAGTCAGATTGTGCACATGTATATAAGTGATCTAGCAAAGAATCGAGAAATTGTCAGTCATGCATTATCATGGTGTATTATACTATAATTTTTATAAAGAAATTGTAAAATTATTTCAGTATGATTGTGTCCAATCTAACGTCCACTATCAAATATGATTTTCAGACGCCTTTATGAGATTTCAAACTGAACAGGGAATAAAGTGTAGATTTTCAACAAATGTATTTATTATCTATTAAGAAAACAAAAATGTATATGCATCTGTATACCGTGCGCGCAGAGTGCTTAGCGACCATTATTACTTAATCGTGCGCGGATACTCTGTCACCTAACAAGAGAATGAAAAAAACACAAGTATACAGATTATGTTTAAATGATCTTATTATCTTAACTATTACACACATAAATTTAATAACAATATTTATGCTATTAGCTTCAGTGGCGGTAATCGGTATGAACGGTTACAGGAATATGACCATACTCATTAATTTATATTAATTTGAGTTTATTTGAATGTATATAGTACTATGTTGTGCCGTAATCTAGTACGTACATACATGTGATAGTGATGAATATTGTTGTGTTTTTGTTGTTGTTGTTTTTTTTACATGAAACTGGATTAATATCCAGCTCGCCTTATATATGTCACTGTTTTACGCAAAGTAAGAAAATGACTGTTAATAATTTCAGACAATATGAATTAACTTCACTCAAATTACTTGTTTTAACCTGACAAAATTTAAATAGTTAAAATTCATACCCAAAGAAATCAGTTTCCCTGTTTTGGCAAGGGAACACTGCAAAGGATCCTTGCAGGCGTTTTTACAAAATGTTTACTGGACATCAGCATGTACAATCAACATAATATTAACAATACACATGGACTTAATTAACTCTCATTTTAAAAAAGTCACTGGTTAAAATGTGACTAAAATTCCAGTCATTACACAATAAGAAAATTCCAGTCTTTACACAATAAGAATAATTAGCGCAAATATTTCATCAAACATAACCTCAATCTTATTGTTGCTGATCAACATTAAAACACTGATGCAATCACGTATTGATGATTTCCACGACAAACCCAGATAAACATGGCAACTCTTATGGAGGGAGCCTGATGTACAGTTTGTAGGTCAAAGTTTTAAACTTCAGTGACTGGCTAATTCAGCTAAAAGATAATATTTATCAACTTAAAAGTTGCACATAATTTTAGGCAAGGCGCTCAGATTTTAGGGCATGGTACAGCAATCTAAGGACAGGGCCTAGCTTTACCACTGTCGAGTCTAACACTTGTGGTTTCGAAAGATTTTTGTTTTTCTTTTTTGTTGACATGGCAACATGAGTTCTTTATGGACTGCAATTTAAACAAAGAGATGCATGCTGGAGACATCTTTACCAAGTATCAACAATGTTGAAGAACACTGAGGACAGTGCTTAACGTCTACTGAGGACTGTGTAATGTGCAAATAGGGACATTAGATACTATCCACTCCGGATACACCGAGATAGTCGGGAGTTCGCTTGGTTTCTCGTTATATCCGGGTCTTGTTATAACCGGGACAGAACAAATTAAGAAATTCGACACCATCGGGCATCATTTATTTATACTTTCGCGTACATCCTTTTTGAAAGCCATATTATGGGAGGGAACTGTCTAAATTTTATAACAACATATCATGGAATTTAAACAAAACATTTAAAAACACATGCATGTACTAGCCTAACCGCGGGTTTTTATTATAATGTACATTTTAAATTTCGCTTCAAAATTCACGCAGTGTATTTCTTACGAACACCGAAAAACACTACAAGAAATTAGCCACTTCATCCGTGTTAATCACTTAAATAAAATTTTTGTTAACATAACAGTTCCTCATCTAAAGGACAGTTCCGAAAAAAAAGCATGGGACGGTGAATATATGCACATTGTACTGGTATCTCGCTAAAACTGATCTCTTTATAAACGGTATAAAATGAAAAGAAAATAGAAGGGAAAAGGTCGGGACACAGTAGAATGTACTTATAAGCGGTATCTTGTTAAAAGCGGTCTCGTTATTAGTGGAGAAGACGTTTTAATAATAATTATAAATGTACCATAAGCTTTATTTTGTTTTCCAAAAACAGTATCATAAAACAGAATTTCACACGTTAAATATATATAAGACTGTGAAACAATGCTTCAAGAGTATTGTTATTGTAAAATCAGTAATATTCGTGGGACATTAATTTTCGTGGATTTTGTGGGTAGGGGTAACTATCTTGCCGCTTTATTTAATCATGGCAATTAGTTCTAAAAATAAAAATCAAATGCATGTGTTATGTAAATGGCTGGTTATGATACAATGCCTAGTACATGTCCCCTTTAAAGTTTCACATACCACATGTATATATACTTCAGATTCACTTTGATAATCTGTACTCAGTCTGCTGACACAGCAACTATTTAACGGAATAAATCTGATGAATAAACAGACATTTTAAGGTGTGACTTCAAAGATGTAACATACCCAACATATGCTTCTTAATCTTATAAAGCCTATACTTTAAGTGGTGAAGATGTATTAAATTATTCTGTGGATAATGTATGTATTTACCTTTTCCCAAGGTAGTTCAGCAATCCCATAGTCATATGTTATCTCTTCACCAATCTCAAGACAAGAGATGTTTGTTTAAACTGATGCTCCTCAAAAGGTATTGAAGGTCACTGTGACCTTGACCTTTGACCTTCCGAACTGACAATCAATAGGGGTTTTCTACTGGTGTTGACAAATATCTCTACCAAATTTGAGGACCATAGGGGAAAGCATTGTCTAGTTATTAATCGGACAAGGTATGGTTACGGACGGAAGGCGGACGGACCAACCGACCGACATGTGCAAAGCAATATATACCCTCACTTTTTCGAAGAGGGGCATAAAAATGTGTATGCGAATGGTCCAACAGACATTTTTACTGTTTAATAAAACAATTTAATGCCCTGGTTCGTACACCTGAATATTAAGATAAGAAGAATTTTATATAGCCCAGGTGAGCTAAAAAATAATGTCACACAATTTGCAGCATAATGCCTTTTAATGAGCCTTTGTGAACCACTTGTATCAGAAACTCAATATTTAGCAATTTTTCTTTTTGATTGCCAAGGCAACAGGAACTCTACATAAACATGTAAGGCTGTGGATTTCAAGTTAAGTGGCGATCCGATCTAATCCGTGATTCAGAGCTTATGATTAACAAATCAAACCTCGAATCATATAATTGTTCTAATACTATAAACAAAGTACAATGTTTTATAATAAACAATATTAAAATATTTCACACATGACTTTTCTGTAGTCAAGAGAGTTTAAAATTTCATTTTGCATTTATTCATGTAGGAACAGCATAGTAGTGTAATCCTATAGTACCACGATAATAACTCTGTAATGCAAGATTCCTGACAGTTGGGAGTATATCATTATATGATATAAAAAGAAGTTAAAAATCATACAAATAAGTTCTTGTGAATGTTAAATATGTAAATGGAGGAGTGTTAACTAATCTTTTATTAATGTAGAGGTGAATCGCGATCCATCGATCTTAAGATTAACGATTATCCAATTCAAATTGTCAGTGTCTGTACCGCGAATATCCGATAAATCGTTACAACTCAAATGAAATGTAATTTAAACATTAAAGAGAAACATGTTGGAGACATATTTGCCAAGAATCAACAATGTTGAAGTACACTGAGGACAGTTCATTAACTTCTACTGAGGACTGTGTAATGTGCAAATGGGGACCCAGTTTATTTTCAGATTTTGCTCATTGGGTGGGGAAAAATATTTTGTAAATGTCTACAAAGGGGAATTTTAGTTAAACTAAAATGCAGTAAAAATGGAAATTTTTAGTTAAATTAAAATGCAGTAAAAACTTTAAAAATGTTTTAACAATTCTTTAAAGACATTAAACTATGTGAATAAAACAATTGGGGTTTAATAGTTTACAGCTTTAATTAACTTCAATTATTAATTCAGCAATCATTGCATGAAAATCATCATTGTCTAAATGACCTGCACCTCCATTTTATTTTCTGGATGCCTTGACCTCTTAAAAATATTTATCAGAACAAATTTCGTTTCAAATTGCTTTTAAAATATACTGTTTTAAGAATGGATGCACATAATTTATATATGTATGCTTGTTTCATATAAATTTTCAATATTTCATTACAATTTCATCAAAAAGAAGTGTTTGAAACTCTACAATCACATAATTAAAATTATGTCTTATTATTTAATATGAAATTTCCATCGTATGAAGTCTCCAGTATCACGATAAACAGGTGCAAAGTGGTGAATAGTGAAGGTGATAAATACGCACACTTATTCAAACCAATCTGATCCGTTTTCATCCCTTTCCCATCCCCATCTCATCCCATCCAATTCATTATAATTATATATTATACGGACACACTTGAGCGGCGCGCGCTTATTACGGTGACAAATGAATTACATATTTATTCAGTAGCATATAAAAGCCACATTAGGCGTAAAAATACCTTTTTTCGTTTTTTTTTCTCAAAATGCCTTTTATTTTGGTGCCCTCTTATAGTTTCCAAAACAGATCCCGTTGGCTATATAAGCTTTATTTGCTTTTTGGCAACTAGTAAGTTATAGTGAAATGGTATTTTGAGTTATGTCATACTTCTTTGTTTACATTTTGCTATATTTATGGCATTTTTTTCACTTCAAGCACTTCTCTCTTTGGGTGATAAATTGCTAACATGCTTTAAATCCATCCTTACAACATTACAAAACATATTTCGCCCTTTTTAGAGAAACATATTGTATTAATTTCTGAGGTATAATGTGCTTCTAAACGGTTAACTTTATATAGTTAGTCATTACAGAATCTTTATTTACTAAATCATGAAATGTCAATTTCTTAAAATAGAAATCTATTCCGTGGAAATGGGACTTAAATAAATGTTAAAATTTTAGTTATATTTCATGATAACGCCACTGATGTACAAAACTACTTTATTGTGTAGATAATTGTCGTATACTACCAAAATGAAATTACTTATCAAACTTTTAATCATCCTCGATAGAAAAAATTTCCGCCATCTCGTAGGCGAAATGTCCATTTAGTACAGACAAAAGATATAATAATGTTAACAACACAGTGGAAATATATCCACTGGCATTTTCAATCATTATTACTTTATTATCAATATCAAAACCTATGACATGCAAGCCAATTGCATACGAATTTTTACAAAATTTTCAGATAAAGTTAAAATATCAAACATGTAATAGTATGTGTGCTCAATAATCTAAATAAATCTAACCATCTACCAGTCGGTTGAAATATTGAATATCCATTTGAAATACATGCTAAACGAAAAAATATCAAAGTTGTTAGCGCTGCGAAATATACAACATGGTACAAAATGTATGCATGTTTAACAACATATCCCGTGCAAATCTTCAGTTGTTTTAATTTCACGAAAACTTGTCATTTATAATTAGTAGTTCGTTTAAATCTATTTTTACTAACTGTAAAGCAATATCTTCTCGTTACTGTTACTATGAAATCGGTCAGTTTTTTTTAAATTTCTTTATCGACATTATTTTAATATAGTCGCCAAATATGGCGTCATTACGAAATTTATACAAACGTATACAGCGAAATTTATGAAACGTAAATTACATTTTATTTAATACGATTGGGGAAAATTGCGCATTCTGGCTTTGAGTCTGTTAATACATTATGAGTCTTCCTTTAGATATTTTTATAGGGAAGACAGCAATATCATGTTATAATGGTTGAAATTATTTTTGAGCCAATGGCCATTCAGTATTTTTCAAATATTTCGAACCTTAATTCTCATAATGTTGCGCGTCGGAAATGCGGAGAATGTTTTGTCAGTTACAAAAATAATTTCAACCATTATATACGTTATAGTTGATTTAGAGGCTTGTATGAAAAATTAAACGGTCGCCCAGCTGCGCTGGGCCTGACCGTTTAATTTTCATACAAGCCTCTAAATCAACAATAACCTATACGTAATGTAGATCGAGCTCACGTTTTTATGCACTAATACGGTTTATGAGAATGCACACATGTAGGCAATGAAGATTTGTTGTATGGCAAGTAAAACAGAAACTTAATTATGCGTTATTTTAACAGTTCGTTGCTTTAATGCATTACGAACGATGCATCTAGTACATCAGACGTAATTTCATAATAAATTCCATATGAATACCCATACACATTTGTTAACGAAAATAATGTGTTCTATAATAAATCATTTTTAAAATTAACTCCAGGTTACGATGTGTGACTAACAGTATCATTTAGCTGAGCAGAATCGTTCTGTAATGATTCACTTTGTGATGCCTTGCCTTTTTCACCAAATAGCGACCCCCAAATAGTACATCATTTAAAGGGAGGTGTGCAGGGTCGAGCCGAACGGTAAAATCGTAAACAGATCGATCTATGTAACACTTACGTGTACTTTTCACTAAACTCTACATTTCAAACCCTCCAGGAGGAAGTTTTCGGTTAATTTTACCGGACCTGAAAACAATCCGCTGAAGAAATACCTATACAAAAATACATAATATATTTAGCTATCAATCTATGTTTAGCTGATCGCTGAGCTTACTATTCGTGGTGACCCAGGCATTTTGAAACAAATGGCGACGTCACCAAATGCGTGTTTTGGTTGAAGTGATCACGAGACAATCCCCAAAACCACCGCGGCTTTACGCGGGAAATACAAAAATAGCTAACCTATGCGCGTCGCATAGGATAGGAAAAACCATTTATATATCTTTTTTTTTTAAAAAAATCAAATATTGGTTTGATATATTTCGGGTGTAAATCAATATTTGACCTTCAAATAATGATATTCAACAGATTAATAACCCTTTTAATCAATCCTGTTCTATTCATCAATCCTGCACATCACCCTTTAAAATTTGTATATTTTCAATTTGTAACTGTTCGCCACGAAAAAGTAGAACTTTCCACAGCAATCAATCTGTTAAACGTAGAGACTAAACAGTCTTCATAAACATGTTGTTTCTATAAATTTGAATGATCGCTCCGACTGTCGAGCCCAGAAGGACATCATATTTCGCTTCTCCAAAAAAGTTTGAGTCTTTGAGTTATCAAAATCACCATTGGCTTTCAGTTGTAAGTAAACACAAAATGAGAAATATGAGTAATACACCATTTGATATCATGAAGACCCACAATATTCAATGTTAATTTTATATGACAATTCATAAATTATCTAATACTGAATACAAGACATCTGAGGACTTATAGATATGGTAAGAACAGAGACGAATGAGGACACAGTTGCCAATATTATACTTCAACGGCTAATATATACGCGAAACGTATTGTATTTTGTCAAATTGTATTCTACATCCTAAAATATAGCATTTCTGGTAGAATTTTAATCTAACAGCTGAACTTAAATAATGTAGGAAGCACTTTTCGGAATTTGGCGCCGTTTTTTGATATGATAACGATGACGTCATATGCGCATGCGCATAATCATTGAGTGTGAAATCGCTATGCGCAGAAAATGATGAAAATTTCAAATAATGATACACACGTCAAAAAATGCTAGGAATTCAACGGCGAATGAGACCTTTTGATTTTAAAAGTTAAAAACACGTTTTATAGAAAAATATGTATTTTGAAGTATTTTTTCATTGTAACCAATTGAGGACGTCCTCATTTTACCGACGAGTCCCCAGTCGTTGCTGTTCTTACTTATACATGTCCTTATTGTCCTATGCGTACCAAACCACACACACACACACACACACTAAGTAATAATAGAGATATTGGAGAAAAAGCATGAAGACGAGAAAAAAATAACAACAATGTTTTGGCATAATTATATCTATCTATATATATATATAAAAACAAATAGATTCAGAAAATAAGTAAATAAACGTTTGTCTACTGAAGTAGTCATGCGCAGTGAAACATTCATTGTTCATGCCCATCGGAACAAACGTGATGAAAATAGTTTGAATATCGCTTTTATTTCACCGAGAAAATTCTATAATTCACGGGAAGGCATAAAGTTAAAGTGTTCATTAATATTATTAACAAATGATGACCTTTTGCTAATGCAACAACAACTTTAGTAATTATAAGTTGTTCCCAGTTAAACAAAACAAGCTTCAAAACTCAAGAGTAATATAGAAAGGAACTAGAAAGGAAAGAAAAAATCAGTTAAAAATTTAAGTTTAGTGATATTTTCGAAATAAGACGAGTTAGAAGTGTTGTTGAAATGTAAGTAACGCTAAAATCAATGGCGTAAGACATTTTCTGACCTAATAGGCCTGGTTTTCTTTCAATCCATTATCAGTGTTTGTTACAGGTGTAATATACTATTACATCTGATCAAATATATACTTTTACTGCGAGCTTTTTCACTGAATCCTAAAAAGCAGAAAACGCCGGGTATATAATTGATTACTATTATGTCTATTCTCTTTTGCACAACCTTCATACCAGTAGCACAACCGCTACAGTAAAATTTTGGCGAACATTTTCCTTAAACCATTGTACAGAGTTAAACCAGTCGCTGGGAATAATCAACAGAGCGAATACTTTGTTGTAGCAGTGAAACAAGACGAGAAAACATCTAGATACTGCGTTAAAATCGAAAAACACTTTTCCTCTTGTTGAATTTCACTCAGTTCAGAGCCGGAATGTTCGTCATAACTCAACGATGTTTTGATACATTGGTCTAACAATATACCAGCGTGCAGATCCAACATGCATCGAATCCCGTTTCCCGTTTTTCGAAAACAAAACACTCGAAATTGTAATAAGAATAAGTCAAAGGCAACCACCCTACCTTTCCTGATCAAACTAAACGTTGACAGTACCGTCATCGGAACTTGGCAGAACAATTTTCTCGCTTCACCCGCGGTGCGCGATTCCCCCACCCCTACCCCACCGTGCTCCTGCTGGTTTTCGTGATACGGCGTGATTACTTAGACAGATTAAGCTTCAGTTATTATAGCATAGTCAGTATTTCAATATGTGATGCCCAAAATAATCAAATGCCTTTTTTCGGGTCTAATAAATAAAATTTGCCCCAGCCTTGCGTCAATCAATGATGACTGAGAATATGAGCGGTATCAGACCACAAGACTCGTGAAGGATTTCTTGAGTAAAAATTGGTTTATCACCACTAAAATTGTGAACGTGCCGGAAGTGTGGGCATGTGCCCCTGGCGCCTTCCCGCTAAAACTACCCCTAAATTATTTCCCCATAGCATTGTTAGTACAGTCACATTACGAAAAAAAAATACATCAAACTTAGACAAAATTGCAACAGAAATGAAATGTTCAGCACCAATAACATTAAGTATAAACAGCATCATATCCAAAAAGGACAAAATCGGGCCACGGATAATCTCTTAATTAGTATTTAACAGGCTCAATCAAACCGAGCCTGAAATATTTTCAAATTTGTCATGTTCGGTGACTTTCAAAGTTCCCCTTTCATCTATTTTAATTAGTATTTTTACAAAATAGGACAAGTTGAACGCAAAAATGAAACATAAATCGCTGTCTATGTGCAATATTCGGCTTTTTTTTTCAATACGATCTTTCAAACTCTAGTCTTAATACAGACTTCTGTAAATGATTTTTGTCATTAAACATTTAGTCTGATAAACATTAAATATTTTCGGTCATTTTACACGTAATAGACTAACAAATTGAATGTTTCATGTTGATTTACCCCACCCAATCAAACGTTTTATGAAATGTTAAAATTTCACAGAACTTATTTTGAGAACTAGCAATACTAGTACATGTATTACCAAATTTAGTTTCCAGTGGTCTACTCAGTTTGTGGCTTAACTGTTTCTACTTTTATGTTCTTAAAGCAGCTAGCACCTCTTTATTCACTGCTTTAACTACATATTTTTAATGGCCAATCACATTGGTCTGCTTAACACACTCTCGTCTTCATTGTGCTATTTCTGGAGATTTTTCAAAGAGGTGGTTGTCTAGGATAGCAACAAGTTCACTTGGAAATGAGCGCCATCTTATCATTAACTCACTTTCAGCTGCTACGGTATATACATGTAGTACTAAGTTTCCTTTCAAAGCAGACAGTTTTCAACGCTTTCAGCGCTTTGATTATGAGATTTTAGGATTTTAAAAAGATTTGTAATAACACTAGTGTCATGAAAAAATACGAATTAAATTTATCATATTCATATAAATCATGTCGTCTGATTTACAAAATTTCGGTGTTAGCAGGTTTTGAAAAATACAAGATCATGAACTATAATTGATCTATATCAAATACGTTTTGGAATAATAACTATAACGCTGCCAGGCTGCTAAGCTGCCAGGTTGACAATCTTACTTTAAACCTACATTAAAATTTGTTTTTATTTTATTATTTCATTAAAAAAAAGTATTTTGGTTTCTGTCGGCATACAAATATCGCGCGATTTCATTTTCTGTAGAATAAAACAACTCCGAAAAAGTCAAATGAGATTTTCGAATAAAATGACTTTAAGAAACACTAGCCTCTTGAAAATCTATTTTTATTGAAATTACTCATGTCTTACTGATTTTTAAAGTTTCAATTTTCGCTTTTTCTGAAATATATATGAACAAACTATGATATTTTAAAATCGCGCAATAACATCATATCCGTCAAGTGTTTAACTTCTCTCTACAAAGCTGCTAACTTATCGCTTGCATGCCATGGTGCTAGGATGCTAACTTCATGCTGCCAGGCTGCTAACTTCACGCTACCAGGCTGCTAGACTGATAACCACGCTGCCAGGCTGCCAACTTTACGCTGCCAGGCTGCCAACTCCACGCTGCCAGGCTGCTAATTTCATGAACATTAATAAATAACGTGTTATACGAATTATTTCAATTCAATCATGTTTGTACTTTTGAGATAAGCGTAAAATAATCATGCGTGAAAAATTTTCTGTATGATCTATGGGCATTAGAATTATTGCTCGTCGGTTCATACATGTAGTGAAGATCCGCAATATGGCATGCAGGCGACCGGGATGGTCATGACATGACATGATAATAATCGCGCACTTTTCCGACATTGCCGTCTTCATGTTACATGTACAGTACATTTAAAACACTGCAGTCTACTAGTTAAGTAGGGTTACCACAATACATACAATTTAGGGGGTATTGGGTGGAGGGGTGGGTGCTACTGGTTCTTAGCGGTTGGACTTAAAACACTGTCTTCAAAGTAATACTCCGCTCACCCATGCAGCATGTGTTCTAAGTGGGGATGTGTCGGTTCCTTACAAAACCAATCGTTAGTGTTATTGTTTGTTATTGTTTGTTAAATTGCTTCTGAGGCGATGGACCGATGCCGACACACACCCACACTCACGAAGGAACCCACAATACAGGAAAGGTTCAGTAAAACATCAAGCATGCAGTTACTCATAAAATAAACACATAACAAAAATGCATACCGGAAAAGAAAATTAATATAATATTATGTTTATGTGTAAATATTCTCAAAGTAAAAATACTAACATAAATTTAATATATTTACGCTAGTAAAAGCTGAACCTGTTGCCTAATGAGACAAAACCTCTTGGACTTTGGTTGCTCTATTGGGAGAGACAAGATTACACCATTCTTTATAATTGTTTGTAACTTTATTAAACAATTTCCTCTGAATCGCATAATAAAAATGCAATGTTTTAGTGGCAGTCATCTAAAGCAATTATCTAAACAGTCTTGTTCTGCAGATGCTATATCTGAATAATACGTAATACCAGTATTTCAATCAAGATGTCATTGTTAGTGTAGATTTTGCAACTGCATTAAGGCTTCGTACATTAGAAGTGCTTCATCGGGAGAGTCCGGCAAGAGGAATTTTTTTCCTAGAAATTCCACCTTTTTCCAAAATACGACTGAAAAGTTAAAGTGATCGGTACATCCCATTCGACACTCTTATGCTAAAGTGTCTTGCTAGCCCAGTCATATCTGCAATCGACAAAGAAGAAAATACGGAACAGTCGCGGACCCCAAAGAGTTCTGGTTGGTGAAATAACATCTCGGGGGAAAGACTTGATGGGGTTTCCAGCGACCTTTGAGGTCTTATCCTGTGATGATTCCAATGTTGTTTGAATACATCTAAGTGAGTCTGTAATAGTCTTGTGAAGCACAGCCGCGCTGTTTCAACATGATCGGAGTTAGTTATATTAAACAGTCTTATGTCTACCATGTCCTTAAAGATATTTCTCCAGAAATGTACAACAAGTTTCATCAATACACTCCAAAACATTTCTATTCGTTGGTTTGCAGTAGAACGGCCGACCAGAAAGCTGCTTTCACCAGATATACTGTCACCATGGTGAAGTCTTAGTAATCGATGTGCATCGCGAATCACTATATTTTCAGTGCCGGTGTCGCTTCAAATGATCCTAGGTAAAGAGTTTTGATCGATAATATGGTCAAAATAGTCTTGAAATTACGTGAGGATTGTTGTTTGATCTGACAACCTTTAACCATCATTGTTCGCGAAAATCCATCCATAGCTCAATGAATGTGAAAACCATACGGCTTCAGCTTCTCATATCCATCTATGTGAATCATAAAGTTAGGTTCTAGACTTATGTACGTACGTCTTCTCAATACACGATGCCGACGCAAAATGACTCCCTCTGTGTAGATCGCAACCATGAGGCGTGTGACACGTAAACTGTAGTGGGAATTCAAAAGTCGCCAAATAGTCATATTCCCAGCGTTAGCAAAGCCGTTGTGCAGCAAGTGCTGTATCTTTGATATAATATCTGTGACTGGTGCTTCATTATTATTCCTTCGTAGGCCAAGACGACGAATGGTTTTTCTTGAACATGTCTTGCTAATAGCGAGGTTATGCTTTAAAATTAAAAATCCGAGTATTTCTTCACTGCGGTACATGCAGTGGTGATAATATGTTGTCAATTGTTTTTGCTTTCACTGTCACCTGGGTAGCGGCTCTGAAATTGGAAAAAAAAGTTGTATTATCTATATAAACCTGAACATGCACCAGTCAGTAAGCTATAATTTTCTCGCATATTGACTGCAGATTCCGACCGCCGGAGGTCTCTGGCCCATAAGTTAGGGGCCTGTGATAATCTGTAAACATTGCGCCAAGGAAGCGCCTAAGCATCATTTTTCAGGTTAGATAACTTTTCCTAAAGAATCCATAAATTGAAAGTGTAATACACAAACACACGCACACACGTTCGCACGCGCCTTCACCCACTATACAGATACGCAAATTAATGTCATTCAGGATGGCAGGTTATACAAGTCAGTAGAAATATTTAGAGGAATGTGTAAAAATATTTTATTCCACTAGTTGCAAGATTATCTTACTTTTTCTTCAAAAATTGAAAATATATTCATATAAATAAAATTGTAAATGCATGTACTTACTGGATCAGGCAGCATCTTGTCGAAGAAGGCGTTTAACACGCGGTCGTATGATACAACTTAATAACGTTTTCTCCAGCGATTAAATATAGAGTTTATATACATCCAGCAGTAACTTTGAAGATATTTAAATTGCAATACATATATTAAGTCGCAAAACGCTCATAAGTCTTCAAGCTTCTTAATTTCTATTCACACATTTCAATCTATATGATTTCGTTTTTTTATCACACAACTTGTCTTGTCGTTAAATCTATTAAACATTTATAACTATTACAACGATACTTGGTTATACATTTTACCAACAAATATATATATATATATTTCAAAGTTATAAATGTAACAACACATGTATTTTGATTTTTATACAGTAATTATATTTAACCAATCATATATATATGGGGGGTCAAAATAACCTTCCGTACATAACTGATATTGAAGTAGCTATATATCTTAAGCGAGGTTATGAATAGGTAGAAACGACAGTCTGACATTTTTATGGTGAAATTCCGTTTTCGAGTTTTATTTTATGGATAAGATCAATAAATATAACTCATGGCTTTGCTCACCTCTGCCTAAAATGTATGAAGAATTTTTTTGTAACGTTTCTGAATGAAACTGATTCGTCTATAATTCTGTAATTCGTATCGATAGTTTGTATGAGACTTCATTATTGGTATGTAAGAAACATTCATTAAGTTTCAATCACCTAATCAGTGTTGTTATCAATGATTTTGCGCGACACAAAATATGATATTTGTGCCAATATTAAGTACATCTGAACCCAGGAATAGGCGGTATGGTATTAAAGTTATATAATTTCCATTACTGTCGATATACCTCCTAACCTACAACATGCTCAAATGTGTAATACAAACACACGATCGTCTGAACATGTAAATACCAATTTGGCAATTTCGTTTTTTTCCGACACGCTACATTTTCAGGAACGCTACAACAGTCCTTGGCTAAGAATAGTCTACACTTTGAAAACTGTTGATTGAACCACTAATATTCTTAGTATTATAAAGACATCTACGCCATGCTTTTACTATAAAAAGTGACACTTCCTGCAGCTACTGTAAAACATCATCAAGTTTGTGCAAAAAGGTTTAAACACTATTTCAAAAGAAAATGTTATACTATTTTTGCACCAAGGTGACGTTATTGATTGAAATTGTTTAATTAAAATTGTTAAGAATTGCCACGTACACAATAAAAGACTTTTTTGGAAGACAAAACTAGTAGGACATGATAGACAAAGAAAATTTATCATTGGTATTCGGCGATGATTAAGGTATCCCAACCCGAGAGTAATGCTTTCCAGACGGAAACGAAACTTTTCAAGATTCAAACAAAATTATTCGAAATTCTAACAAAATGCTTTAAAATTCAAATGAAACCCAACAATTTTGGAGAACTATTTCTTTTGAGTAACTTCTATTAGGAACGGTTAATCAGCCAGGAATACATAGCCTTGTCAAAGTTTAACAACCCTAACATGTACATTAATATTGTTACAAAATTAAGAAAGGACAAAAATCGCTATTTCCTGGCACGAAAAACTGCTGCGGGTTCATCCATTGATAACGGATGTGCAATTGTTTTAGGTTATGGACCACTAAATATTGGTGATCAGGCCTCTAAATAATTTTGTGCAGGGCAGGGAATTTGCGGACCAGTAACAGGAAGACAAGCCTGATTGGTAGAAAATGAAAATTAATATTTTAAAAAGAACATTATTTTGATAAAATATTATGATTTTGTAGTAATTTGAATACAAATAGTATGAAATTGATAATGAAAAAAAGTGCAATTCAACTTTAAAATAGCCATTATTTCTGACATAATGTCAACAAAAGTTCCGCAGAGACTGGGGTGATACACTTCTTGCTAAAATGCCGAAAAAGTTTATTGGTCATGCTATGGTAGAACTAGTATTTGACGGTGTCTCTATTTTGGTTCTCTTGAGAAGTGAGATTTAAAGGGCTTGACCCAATAGTAAATTCAGAAATTGATGAAAAGTTATCATGGAAGTCTATGGAAATTGAATTGGTGGTTTGTAACCTAAAGTTATCCGTGATTTCGTCACATTTAATGTTTCAAATAAATTGAATTGTACATAGATCTACCATTTGAAATATCACGATTAAAAAGCAGCTAGTTCCCATTTTATTTTCCATTCACTTCCTCCATAGAGCCTGATGTTAACGAAGTTTAAGAATTTAAGAATGAAACACTCTCGCAAAATAGCATTGACAGACTCATACCACGATAAATTCTTCCAAGTTCCAGCATTCTGAATTGAGCAACATCCTACTGCATCCTCATCAAATGTTTTTTTTAACAAAGTCTTGATAAAACAAAACAAACACACCGAATTTGATGATATTTAATCATATTTAATGCATTTCGAGCATCAACTTTTGAAAACATTAAACTTTACAAACAATTATTAATTAGCTCCTAATCAACAATGGCATTTGAATAACGCAATAAACAGATTCAAATAAAAGGCCGACAAGAGAAGCGTCGTACTTAAAATATCCAGGCGCTAATTTTCATGATTGCTAATTGTTTCTGATCTGCATCAAACATATGTCAAACAAAAACGTCAATTAGGCGCCAATTATCGGATTTGTGTGCCCCTAACTGTCATCTAGTTTATTGGAACCCAGATGGGAGGTGTTTAAAATCAACTGTCAGTCGGTGATTAGTAAGATTCCATAAAGACAACTGTTATAAAAATTGGTTGATTTTTTTTTACATTTTGTAATCTAGTACTTGAATACTTTATTAACTAATCGGGTACTCGAACGTTAATTGAGTACTCGAATACTCGTTCCCATCCCTAGTAGCTTTCACATGCGCACGTTTGTACTTTCACGTTCTGGCGTAGCAGCCGTTACGTGCTCTCGTAGAATCATCAATGTTCACAAAAAGTATCCTTCACGAGCTCAGTAAGTAACCTTCAATGTTGCCCGTTCACCAAGAAGTGAAGGCCATTTATTGTCCCGACTAAACAGGGCTCTGGTCCGACCCCGAGGCCATTAATGAAATTGTTTCGTGCAGCTGGAACAAGTAGAGATTTTTCTATCTATGAAGTGAGAAAAGGAAATCTCACACGGCTAAAAAAAGAGATTTTTCTGTCTAAGTGAGAAATTACGTGACAAAAGTAACAACTATAGGGTACTGCCTTAGAAAGGATATTATGCGACACTGTCAAGTCTGTTGGAGACCTTGAACTTACCCTAGGCTTGTCTTACATATGAAACGTGAATAACATATTAATGATAATCTGATTCTGATCTTTTGTGAGCAAACGCGCACTTAAAACCAACTTGTTTACGCTCGCGTTATCGTCAATAGCATGCTACGTGCGACAAGTCCTTGTAAACACTAGATTTCATTAATTTAAGTTTGT
Organism: Corbicula japonica; assembly: GCA_038501625.1. NCBI lineage: Eukaryota > Metazoa > Mollusca > Bivalvia > Venerida > Cyrenidae > Corbicula > Corbicula japonica. Next base: position 13,699,056 of record JAZAYU010000006.1, on the reverse strand, counting down.
ACTTAGTTACGCAGATGAAAATAAAACAGTATTTAATTGCATTCATTTTAGCAACAACTGTCTTTTTGTTGGGATTATTAGCAGATATTTTAGGATGTCTTCGCTTTGCACAGTAAGTATTAAAACTTTTCAGGCATACGCCGACTTTAAAAATGCTTCAAGAACTAAAACAAAACAAGAAATTTGATCTTCCATCATTTCTTATTATAATGTATTACAGCTAGATCTATTTATTATACTGTATTACAGCTAGATCTATTTATTATACTGTATTACAGCTAGATCTATTTATTACACTGTATTACAGCTAGATCTATTTATTATACTGTATTACAGCTAGATCTACAGCGTTGTATAGGCCAAACTGATTATTGATAAGTTGACAGTGACGTGATAATGTGTTTTATAACAATGAATCGAATAATTCCAGTAGTTAATTATCATCAAGCACAGGAACCTGAATTTTTCATCAGAAAGCATCCGGATACCATATATATGTATATGACATTTCACTCTGTATGCTATAAACAATATTATGAAGACGGTTTTGATTATTTGGAAGATGGTATAATTTATAATGAAATGACTGTTTCGATATTTATTAATAATTATTAATGATAACATAATACATTTTTACCAAATTGAAAAGGCATTGGAAATATTTCGAAATATTTGAATGCAGTTAGTGTCTAACTTAAACTTGACATCTTACTAAAAACTAAAAACCCTCATCAAGACCCCCGATATTAAGTCTACCTCGATATTAAGTCTACCTCGATATTAAGAATGTAATGTCAATGTCCCTTAAAACAGTTGTGCACTATGTTTACCCCTGAATTATGACCACTTCATTTTTAAGACCACTTCTGTCCAATCCAAGAGGTTGCCTTTATAGAGTGGTTTCAAATAGTGTTTCAGGGAATATTTTGGTTGAATACGACCTCATTCTCTTTTTTCCTTTGAGTAATAGTATGCACTAAGTGTCATTTTGATATTTGAAGTATATCAGTAAACCTCTTAAGATTAAGCATGTAATGCATCGTACGAGGTTTGTTGATATATTAAACGTTAGTTTTGTTTTGTTGTTGTTGTTTTTTCGATACTGTAAGATTTATGAAAGCTTTGAGAAAGAATCATATTATGTTTTGTTTTTTATTAATGTGCATGTCATCGAACTGTATTAAAAGAGCCAATGGTGTGGTCATGTGTTCGGCATTTGCTGAAATTTACCTTTCCCAATTCCGTAATAGTATAACACATAGATACAACACGATTTTCATGTAGTCATTTATACGAAACTCCTTTTCTATGAAGCTGTGTAATCAACACTTGGGCCTAAAACTGAGAAAAACAGTCGCCATTTCAGCCAATCAGACGCTTGAAATTTGAGACTGGTTTCCAATGTCAGTTTTATAACTTTCAACCCTGGGCCAGACGGCGTGGGTAGACAGTAATATGCATTTCCATTATTGCACATAAACAGGCTCAAATAAACTGAGCCTGCAATATGTTGATATTTGTCGTGTTCGGTGGCTTTCAAATCAATTTTAGATCTATTTGAAATTAAGTAACACCAATCTCATAAGATGCCGAATGCCAGTCAAGCGCCGTATATATGGAATTACTCCTAACTACCCATATTTTCAATTGCGTAAGACAAACGACCATGTGAACATGTAATAAAAATCAAATCTGCTTTATATGATACGCTACTTTTTCCGATACTTGGTTATAACTGCTCTCTACAATATGTTAGAAGATAAAAAAAAAACAACTCGGCAATGTTCGCCTATCTACGATATGCTTCTTTTTACGGCTGTTCGCTATAAATGGTGTACGGCATAAATGGCGGAATGGTTATTACTTGTTGATAGTTCTGGAATTACCCTTGACAGAAAATAGTCGATTATTCAGAAACTTGTGAATGACTGATTCAAACAATTAAATACGAATAAACGTAAATTATCGTCACTCAGCCTTTCGTTTATGATATTTGATACACTATCAGGATCTTTATAAAACAAAATCACAGAAGATTGATAAATAAAATAAGAGCGCAGTTGTATGTTGAACGATGATAACTTTAGATAAAGTGTCTTGCGGATGCTAATTTAACTTACTATTATTATTCGCCAATACATGCAATATCGCTTAAGTGGAGAACAACTTCTAGCTAAACGTTATACATAGATGCAAGCAAATAAGGATGTTTTAAAATCACACATCCATTCACAATTATGAGCGCAAAATGCATGTTTTATTCAGTGATATTGACTATTTTAACGATTCTGTGCCTTTTGGGATGTATTTTGGATGTGCCTTTTCTGCAAATACAGAAGAATCCGATTACAGAACATCAGCTACATTATGAGGGTTACATGTAAGTTATTTTCTTTTTAGTAGGATTTAAGGCTTATCATTTTCTGAACGAATAATGGACCATGCATTATACTTACAGTATATCAATTAAATTAAAGATTGTTAATATGTACATCTTTTCCGACTCATGAGTGATTAGAGGGTTCATAAGAAAGTAATTGAAATATTGCGCGTGCGTGTGTGTGTGTGCGTGCGTGCGTGCGCGCGCGTGCATGCGTGCGTGTGTGTTTTGGAAAATATACCTTTTTGTGCGACTTTTGTCTAAGAACAAAATATATCGTTATGGAAACCCACTGTTATTTCACGCAAACTAAGTAAGATGTTTAAAGACAAGGAAAATAAAATTCAACGTTCAGTCCAAAGGAAGCAGAGAAAAGACTAATTGGTCTATATTCTCTACTTATCAATTTGAAGAAAGCGTGTTACTTATTTCTATTTCTAATAAATTACTTTAAACAAGATAAAGTCCCGCAGAATTAAAGTTTTACTATTAACAGTTTTTGAGATGTATTAATTTTACTTACTTCCTTGTTCTAATTTCGGTTTCAGTTTGAGAGGTCGATATATTGTCGTTATTGGGCAATGCTTTCGTCTCATTCTTCAAGACATTGGCTGAAGATCATAAGCTATGATTGAAGTCCAGTCTCAAATCTTAAGCATCTTGATTGGCTGAAATGGCAACCATCAGTCGCCAGTTCAACCAATCACATGCTTGAGATTTTAGACTGCTCTCCAGACTTAGTTTTATCAACTTGGGCCATTGTTGCACATACTGTAGTGCAACTTACTCACATGGCTCTGATTTATATCAGATCGAACTTTTCGATCGATATCTCCAATAATTAAGAGAGTTATTCATTATAAGAAAATAGCAAGAGAGGAATGCTATAAAGATATAGGTCAGATAGATCTGAATTTTGCACTCTGAATTTTGCAATTGATTTCATGATCATAATAATGCATCAAAACCAACAAGATATAAAGACGTTTTTAAAGCTGTATTTCCAAGTTGCATAGGTCACGTCACTACTTAAAATAATAAAGTGATCTTGATTATAATTATGTCAAATAATTCCACTTTAATAAATACTTTCTCTTCGGTCGGGTAAGGCGGATGGATTTATCATGTCAAGGAGTCCCCTTGATAAAATTTCTAAACAGGAAACTTTTTAATTTGTTACTCCTATGTTCTCGACTTGCAAGCCGAAGACTGGTTAAAAATAGTTCTTTGACTTAGGACTATTTCTATATTATTATAATTTTAATTATAAGTAATTATTAGTTTGTCTTTTCCCGACACTTGTTGTTTTGAATATGAGAAAGAATATGTCTGGAAGATACAGTGTATTATCAAAAGTATATTCATACATACACAATGATACATGTGTCGTTTTAAGCAAATAACGCAAATATTGATTTTGTTGAACATTTTTTACAATGATCAATGAAAAGCTATAAAGTACACATATGGTCTAACGTATGAGAGTTTCTATTTATTCATGAAGAACAGACTCACTTTCTTCGCGGTACAGAAACTGTATTGATCAACATTTTCTTCAAAGTTTAATAAGCTGTTACAAGAAAACATTTTAGCAAGTTCATGTTATGGTTGCGGAAACTACTTTCAAACTTTGATCTGTTCACAGTTTTCTTATTGAAAAGCTAAATCAATGTTTAACACTTGAGATTCGAATTCTTTTTAAATTATAATTTATATTGATTTTAACCATCAAGATATTTGCACTACTTACACATTTTGTATGCCCCTTGAGAACTGCAAGCTTATCTAAAGTTGAAGTCTGTTTTACAAATGATCTTGTCTCTACCTGGGAGCGAACCCGCACCGTCACGGCGACAGCGCCTAACCCTGCAATTCCGACAACGCAACCAATTTAGCTAACCGGGACAACTAATAACAGTCCTGAATATATGCACAGGAAGACTTTTTACGGCCGCCACACTGCACAGATAGCGCTACTGTGAATTGTTTCATTACAAGATGAGCTATATTTGGGTCGTGCATCTCAACATCAGTATATTTATTTGTTGTTTTGTTTTTGGTTAATGATATTATGTGTCTTTATGGCACTACTGGATAATGAATGTAAACGAAACATTATCAATAGAAAACAAATGGTTTGAGTAAACTTAAAAGAAACATATTCTATTAATAACACTGCCGATGAAAGAAATGGTTATTTGGAAGAAACATGTCAGAGAAGTTAGCAGTTGTTTCTCTCTTAAAAAAATGGAAATCTTACATTCTTCAATTGAACTTGCGTTAAGAAGGCAAATGCAAATGGTTCTCGGCAATTAGGGGTAATACTGAGCGTTTCCTGAACACTAATTTCCTAGATTTTTTTGCGAAATTACTCGAAACATGCATAGTTTCGTCACAAGCTCTGCAAGCAGGTCAATCGTATTGCTGTTCTCATTGCTTATGCAATGCAACATATATACATTGAACACGTATCAATCAACATCAAACGTTGATTTTCCGGGCTTGAAGATTTTCATTAACGATATCCATGATTGATGCGAGTAGCATCTTTCTCTCGTTTAAGATATACAAATGTTATTATTTTACAACATCCTATTGCATAAATACCCGTTAAAATGGGTTTCTGTAGGACTAAGTCAAATGTTTAATTACTATTTGAATTTAACTCACCCATGGTATTGATCATATCAATCCTGGTCCCGAGGTTATAAAACTGAGCATGGAAACCAGTCTCAAATCTCAAGCATCTGATTGGCTGAAATGGCGACCAGACATTAAGCCAATCAGATGATTGACCAGTCGCCTTTTCAGCCAATCAGATGCTTGAGATTTGAGACTGGTTTCCAATCTCAGCTTTATAACCTTCAACCTTGTTCAGTTGGTGCTGATAGAACTTTTCATCTTCAGGAATATAGAGTGGTTCGAGAACAAATGAATTGGGCTAACGTGGCTAGGTGACCTTGGCAGTTATATGCATTTCCATTAATGCCCATAAATATTCTAATTAAAACCGAGCCTTAAATAATTTCATATTTCTTGTGTTTGATTGTTTTTAAGTTCCCATAGATAGTTTCAAATGGTCTACATCTAGCAGATTGACATCCTTCGTTTTGGAATCATTCTCTTTCTGTACAGTAGTGAGCCATATCTTATCCCGAATTCGTTTCAGTTGTATTTTCCTGGCCTTAAAAAGATATCGTACATTATTATTTTTTCCGAATTGTTGACTTAATTGTGATTTGGAATATATGAAAATTTCACTTGCACCTCCCGTTCTAGGGTACTTGGCCGAGATTCATCACAATAAATTGTTGGCAAGGGCAAGTATATACATTTCCCTCCTTTGGTGTCTGTCCTGTTTGTTTTTCATCATTTTTATCTTAAGTTTTAACAGCAAATAAAGCTGCATCTGTTATAAAAAATTGTCTCAGCGGTTTTTTCACTAGGTCCATGGTCAGTATGTTCTCTATCAGTCCGCAAAAGCATCTCTGCTGGAAAGCTTAAAACAAAATAATTTTTTAAAAAGATCTTTGAAAGCCACCGAACATAACACGTATGAAAATATTGCAGGTTTTGTTTAATTGAGCCTGTTCATGGCGGTATTGGAAATGCATATTACAGCCGATACTACTGCCCACGTCGCCTAACCCCGGGTAGAGCACAATTCCCCATTCCACAAACAATTTTAATACAAAAGTTCTGATCTATGATGCGTCACGCAAGTTACATAAAATTTTAACTTTCTCGTGTTTTCTTGTAGGAATATACAGACAATGACAGCTTCGAAAAATGACACCACACAATTCATCAGTTTACCAGTTTCGGAGAAGAAAATAGTCATAACTAGTGAGTTAAAGTCATATTTCATAGTGATATGGTTGAGACGAAGGTGGTGCTCCATATCAACTTCTGCGGTTTGACAAATTAACATTCCGAACAAAACTCACAACCATGTGACTACAGTGCCATTTCAGACCAGTCGCCATTTCAGCTAATCAGATGTCTGAGATTGGAGACTGGTTTCCAATATCAGTTTTATATCCTTCAGTCCAGTTACTTTTAATCATTAATGCATTAAACAGTGAAAACCGATCAAAATGATTGTTTTATCCTGAGCTCACACATTTATGTCAGTTGATTGAAAAAGTATTTAAATGTAAAAAAATGAATCGTTCAAATTTTTTTATGATTTTATCTGTGCCTTAAAATTCGGATATGGAAAAGGCTTCGATAGAAAGTAAAAGAAGCTTATAGCATTGTAAAGCAAAAGGTCGGTTCTCATTAGTTTTCCGAGACCAGCGCCTGTTGAGTCCAATCAGCAAGTACACGATGACAGGGATAAAAGGAAATAGATTGAGCTACTTGGTTATTTTAAAAGATTTCACCATAAGGTGTGTGATATTCATGTCATTCAGTATAGTGTTTTAATGATAATGTCCGGATTTTTTATTTTTAATACAAAACACTTCCATCCAAGAAGCAAGTTTGCTACACCTTAAAGACAAAGTGTGTATATTTTCAGTGTTCTTATGCAAACCTTTCTGGTGTTTTGTTTTATGCAAGATGGTGTTAAGAGCAAAATTTTAACTTAAATGTGTGTGAAAAAGAAAAAGAGGTACAACAAAATGTGAATATATTTCTACACTAAATTCTGGCCCGGCAAGTATTTTCCTCAATTCAATCTTTGTCCTTTGCAATGTTTTGAACCCTTAACAAACATCAGCCGAAAGTTTGAATTACTGATTTCAATGAATGTAATCATTGCATTACAGAAAAACTTTTAAAACAAGGTTATCGGTATCACAAATTAAGGAAAACATTTTGCAAGTTTTATCGTCGATACCCAGATCTAATTCATAAATACAGGTGCAGTTTAAAATCACTATTGCAACAAGGTATTTCACAGCCAGTTTTTTACGGAGATTTAATTTATAAACTTAAGAAGATAAAGGGCAATGTTAATTTCTCCCGGTTATTTATAAAAACCATCTGTAAATTTAAAAAGAAAGGTTACCAACATGATATTTTACAGCGCTCTGCATGCCTGGTGATTAACCCTTCTACAGTTGATCATTATGCTTACCTCTTTGGTTGCACGACGGTGGCAGGGGTTTAAGAGTTTATGAAGGTTTATGGGGAAATCTTTTCTTAAAAGAACCTAGAAGCTCGATGTGTTTCTTTTATCCCTGTCATCGTGTTCTTGCTGATTTACTCCAGGAGCTCTGGTCTCGGTAAGATCATTGAGTACCCGCCCTTTGGCTTGGCAATGCTATTAGATTCTTATGTTTTATATGTTTGTGTGCTTTTGCATGCAACATTGTTGAGCCAATAAGTGGGTTGGAGTTGTTTCACCAAGACAACTTGTATTTGTTTTGTGATATGAGAACCTGTTGGGGCAAGTGTGAGGTTGATGCACCCTAGAACCTGGTTTAAACCCCCAGTGGCAATTTGATTTGCCACTGACCGTTCCAAGGCGGTAACCCCTCGGGTTCTCATTTTTGTTAATTGTTAGTGGTGTCTCTTTTGAAACTGATCATTTTATTAACCATGCTCTCTCCCTCTCTTCTTCTTGACTGTGTGGGGAGGCTGTTTTTTCTGAATGTGGCGATTCCTGATATGCATATTTCACCTTTTTACCAAATGTAAACTAAAACGTTTTGGAATCATTACAGAACAGTCCATCGAACCCAGTTTGGAACACGAACTGGCATTAAGGGAAGTGCAAAGAGTTTCTAGTGAATTATGGTTGTACGTCAAAAGTGCACTTGGCAAGCTGAAACAATCTACAGGCAATTCGACGAGAAAGAACGAAGAACAAAATGCAATAATTCGTGAAGCTTCTGATATCCAAAGGTAATAATATGACTTTATATTTTATTCATTGATCTAATAACAATGTTTATTGAGCAATAAGATTGTTAACATTTTTTACCTATTATGGGGAGTTTGCAGATGGTATTTATACTGCATTCTTAGACTGTCAAAAAGAAGAAAGGAAATGCATTTGTTCATACTTTGACTATTTTTTTAAAAAGCACTACAACAATTCAACGAAAATGAGATCGGTCAGTTGAATAAATATTTGCCACTGGAGAGTGGTTTCTAAGGTTTCAACACTTACCCCAACAGGTTCTCATATCAACAAACAAGCACACGTTGTTTTAATAAATAATCCTTTAACCCACTAGTAAACTTGACTTTGTTGCATGCAAAAGCACACTGACAGAAGACACTTTTGGCATAGTAAACGAAAACGGTTCGTAATAAATGACATTATTTAGAGCATAGCTCCACGACAATGTTGCATGCAAATACACACAAACATAACACAGTTAAATAATAGCATTGTATAGCAAAAGGGTTGGTACTTAATGACCTGGATTTCAATGAGCAAGAACACGATGGCATGGATAAAAGAAACAGACAGAGCTAATCCAGGTTTTTTAAGGTTTTCCTAGAAACCTTTACACATAAAATATATAAACAAAGACGTTAACAAAGCGATCAACTGTATAAAAGTTAATCACCAAAGTTTTGGCTTTATTTGGCTCGAGTTCGTTAGGATTATATTTTTGTTAAACCAATATGGGTAGTGTACATTGGTTATTACCTTTTTTTACAAATCGTTAAGATATCTCGAGGTATTGTAAAAAGCGGTTATAATGTCATTTTAATGTTCGTTATACTGGAGTAACATACAATCTTTTAAATGACAGTTTCAAAACAGCAACAAGGGGTACACACAGAGTATCCACAGGAAAACCTATATTAAGAATCGTTATACACGATACATCATTAAAAAGGGTGAAATATGCATATCAGGAATTGCCAAAGACAAAAAGACATCACCACACAGCTAAAACCTACGGAGAAAAAGAGAACGCGGGTAAATACTATGATAATTTTCAAGGACAACCCAAACAATTAATAAAACATGAGAAACATTGGAACAGTCCGTGGCTAAATGCATCCAGGTTTTGCCACTCGCAGTTAAAGCATCAAGCTAAAAAAATGTATGTGATAAAACGAATGCCTGTACAAATAGAGACTGAAATAGAAGTGTTTGCAATTGTTGTTGGAGTATTGTGAAATGCAAGATCTTTCATACGTTTTCTGTCAATAAAAGAACTTTTTATTTCAAAATATATTATGTTTGCAAGAAAATTGGACAGTGATTTGAGCAAGCTTCATAATACAATAGATGATAAGACAGCTTGGAGAATGGAGGAATCACACAAACTTGCAGATATTGTACAGGGGAGAATACTTAATTTACAGGTAAAGCTGCATGTATTGTAAGTGAAAGTGCTTCAACTTAATAAAATCTGCATTCCGGTTTCAATAATTTGCTCGTACATGTACTAATGTAAAAAACAAATTCCCCACACATTATCGGCTAAGCTTAAAGAAAAATATGATCGAAAGACGAAAAATCTATTTCTTGAAATTATTTTACAAGACACGTCAAAAATATATTTCTGCATAAATTTCTGTCACATTTTCTTGTTTTAAAAATTTATTTAAATAACTACGCATTCAAAGACTATTCGTATTTCGTTATACACTAGCCTTTTTTTCATGAGGTTTCATATCACTGCCAGGGTCACCCTCCCGGCAAATTTTGAAAAGTTTAATCTGGTGGGGATTTTAATGAAGAGAATGTGTTTTCAATGTCTAATAATAGAAACGATTAGGGGCATTTGATGAGCACGTACATTAGTCGAGCATACTGCAAATTTTGCTGATTTAAAAAATTAATTATGTGAATTCAGCCGCGTACTCTCAAATAAGCAGGTACATGCCTAACTTACCGTTCACATCATTTTCGTTTCGAGCTGAAGGTTATAAATATGAGTTTGGAAACTGGTCGCCATTTCTTCCAATCAGATGCTTGAGATTTGAGACTTGTTTCCATGCTCAGTTTTATAACCTTGGGCACCGCATGGAATCGAAAAAAATGTCCATGCTTTAAATAGAAGAATATTCTTCATGTTCATGTCTTTTTGTGAAATATCTATTTTATCTCCGATGTGCCTTAAACACAATGACATTTAATGAAGGCAGTTGTTATTCAAAAGTCAAACAATCTTTAGTAGCGTTTGAGAAAATATTGTACCGAACCCGGAATAAAACTCAGAATCATGAACCTTATCGAAAAGGGACAGCATCATTGCAGCTCCGAACAGAATTGTTCACAAAATGACAGCAATCGGCGACGGCGAAAATCATATCGGCTGCAATTTCCACTTCATGAAAATAAGTGAAGATTACCTTATCTTATTGTGTTCATGTTTGAAGTCTATGCATCGATTAAATTTGAAAACAATCATGTGAACCGTGTAGTTAGAACACTGGTTAAGTGTATGAGAGAGACTTCACTATGACGATATAATTACTTATATTATTGGATGCCCCTTAATGAAGACCTCCTCATTGTTTCTATTTTATTTTTTGTTATTACTTCAGAACCCTAAAGATTGTCAAAATGCAAGAAAAATCGTCTGTGATCTCACCGTAAACTGCGGATTTGGTTGCCAACTCCATCACGTAACTTTCTGTCTTCTTGTTGCGTACGCCACCCAACGCACCCTTATCTTAGAATCAACAGGCTGGCATTATGCCAATGGTGGCTGGGAAACTATATTCCAGCCTCTCAGTAAAACATGTACCACATTATCTGGTGAAGTTGCGTACGGAATAAATGGTGCGTAAACTTGTACATTAATATTTGATGTTTTCTATATCATTGTAATATTGATATTCTGTATTTATCGGGTTAGTCCTAGTAATACTTTCTTTTAAGTCAATTATATTAAAAAAGTAAGAGAAATTATGTATTATGCAACAAATGTTCGTTTTATAACACTAAATGTGTTTCTTTTTGTGTTGCTATTTTGCCACGACTGACATTTTAAAAGAAAAGATTCTATAAGCTAATAATGTTCACCTGGAAATTTTGAAAACAAATTCTTCTTGAATTTACGCGTTATATGCATAACTGACATTTTATTACAGAAGCACAAACCGTATTTAGACTCCCTGTCGCCCATAACATTCAAAATCCTCCGCTACATCTGTTTCCCGCTCTACCAGAAGATCTCGCAGACAGAATACGTCGTTTTCATGGACAACCTGACGCTTGGTGGTTTGGCCACTTTGTATCATATGTTACACGGCCAAACGAAAGTTTGAAGGACCAAACAGAGAAAATAATTAAACGGATTGGTTTTCAGAATCCTATAGTCGGGTAAAAAAATCGTAATATCTTTATTTAATATTATAAAGATATTGTTATTGGGAAAATAGTAGACATATTGGTCCGAGGCCGAAGGCCGAGACCAAGGCCTAATAACAAGTCCGGTATGAATTTACTTGATCAATTATCATTTCACATACTATAAAAATATCCATAGGTACTGATTTTTTAAATTATTTGCCCAAAGAAATAAGGTGTCGATTCTGATTTTAATGTCTGCCAATATTCAGTCTCCCAGAAGTGACCTGCGCTGAAGATTATAAAACTGAGATTAGAATAGATGAAAAGGGAACTTTGAAAGCCACCGAACACGACAAATATGAAAATATTGCAGGCTCGGTTTGATTTAGCCTGTTCATGGGCAGTTCATGGAAACCAGTCTCATATCTCAAGCATGTGATGGGCTGAAATGGCGACCAGTCGCCATTTCAGCCAATCAGATCCTTGAGATTAGAGACTGGTTTCCATTCTCAGTTTTATAATCTTGGAGCCAGGCTGGTATAAGCTTCCGAAGGAGATGCAGATGGAGATATACAGACAATTAGTTTAGTTGTGAATACAAAACAACATGGATATTCAGACAAACTGTATCAGCCGACTTTCTCTTTTCTATCAAATTTGAATTAAGTTTTATATCCAAAACAAGTTTCTTTCCCGGAACTTTCCATCCATGATTTTCGCATGGGATACTCAATAATACACAACTGTGAATTATCAAAATTAAGATTTAATGCTTTTTGCATCATTATGATTTAATACAAGTACAAATTAAGAGTACTTTTGATGCTGAATTTTTGCTGTTTATTTTAGTTCATTCCAGCTGCTGACAGTAGCTAAGTTGTTGTTGCACTATTGAGATAAAAAAATTTATAACACAGAAAAAATATTATCAAAAGCAACAAAAGAGACTTAATAACATGTGCGTTATTTCAATGTTATTTTGGCTAATTATTCACCACTTTTTCAATAAGTCAATTTTGCAATTGTTATCAAATCTTCACAAGACAACTTGGTGTCATCTGTTTTGGGCCAGTTCCGTTTAAGACGCAGATGTGTGAAAGAATAAATATATATACTATTTAATATATATTTAAAAATTCGAGAAATGCTTCCTTTATGTCAACTTTCGGGTTTAAGGCAAATTATGTTGCTGTATAATTTAGATGACCGCAACGTATTGTAGTTCAATGTTAACGCAATACCATTATCGTTTTTCTAGATGTTTCAAATAGCAATTCCAGAGTTCTTATTCCAATGCTTTGCCCGAAACTAAATATGACTGTCTTTTTCTAATTTCTTAAATTCGCTTATTTATTTTAGTTTTATCTCAACCAACTTATTGCAGCTAGATATATTTATCAGCCTTTACACATGTAACGTTTGCCAATTTGAGCATAAGGATTATTAATGGGTGCAAATGCATTAAATAACCATGTGTTAATCGCTTGAGCTGTGTGCTTTTCACAATGTGCAAACTATTATTCAATAAAGTTTGTAAATATATAGTGTAATTATTAAATAAGTTACTGATAGAAAATGACAAGTACATGATTGTAATGTAATACAAGTAATGATGTTGAAAAACTTTATAATTGCAATATAATATACATGTGCTTACTTGAAGGTGTAAGTGTCAAAATCCTGTCATCTCAATTACAAGGAAATAAACAGGAGAATAATATATATGTTTTCTATACTTAATTTTAAGAAATCTAGGAATTGATATCATATATAAAGGATACACGTCGGTTTAAACAAATGTGTAGCATCAAGATAAAGACGCGAATGTCTCTGAATATACAAACTTCATAAGTGCTCTTTTTACACAAACATTCTGAATTTTGTGTAAATATCCGCCAAGACAAATCGCTAATTTTTTGTCTCAGCGGTGAACTTATTTCTTGTTACAAACCTTTGAACTGTCGAATAGGCTAATAATTTCTTGCACTGTATTATAAAGCGTCCAGATACGACGCACTGACAAAGTTGGTACCGAAGCAGAATTTCACGCTGTGGAAGAGTATATGACGCATGTTGAGGAATGGTTCGACGCTTACGAACATCGTAATCCTCGGGTTACACGTAAAATATACCTGGCCTCTGACGATCCAGGTGTACTACAGGAAACTAAACTCAAGTAAGCAGCTTAGGTTCAACTTCTTAAATCAAACGTTTTATCAATTTCAGTGTTTAAATATTCTGACTCTTATTTAAATTGGGCAGACTGGAGGGTAACCCGTTTCTTACAAAAAGAATATTTCTCCATCACGGTATTACCTCACAATTCTAATGTCCATGTAGTTATTCTGTATCGTCACGCACAATCAAATATCTTTAACAATCGTGACTCTCACGGGATTTATAATTCATAAGTTTTAGCTTTTCTTGAGCTTTATACCTATCTAAAGGTTCACTTAACGTAATGTTTGAATAACAAAACAAAACTTTTTAAAGTGGACTATCGGTACTAAATAAAGAAAAATAAAGATTTTTCAAGTCATATCCTCTATCAAAGTTTAATTTAAAATAAATCTCAAGTTTAAAATCAACAACAAAAAGGTATTTCTTTTTCAATGTTTTACGGTATTTCATTAAAAAAATATAGAAAATAACAATGGAGTATCCATTTGTCCACGTTATAATTAAACTCGTCAGTATATTTGAAAAGCAAGGCTACCAACATGATATTCGAAAACGCATCGCATGCTTGATGATAACCCATCTACAGTTAGTCCCTTTGCAAAAAAAGTATTTTGTTTGGAAAACTGGGATTGGTGATTTCAATACACGTTTGAAGTTTTCTATGCATACAATGTTACGACTGTTTTCGATAATGTCTGTCTTCGAGTGTCTAATGCTGGCTATATATGAGTATAATAAAAAGTTATAGATTCAGTTGATGAGTGAATTACAAATATTTCTAAAGTGATTGATATTTTAGACGATGTTCGACAAATGGTACGAAATGTAAAGTTAACCTTTGCAAAAATGTTCAGATATCTATTTTTCCACATATTTATTTAGGTATCCCGGATATACAGTCTTAAGCAACACTGATGCATCAACTCTGGATATATCACTCCGATTCACTGAACAATCATTAAGAGGGATATTTATCGACATCCACATGCTCTCATTGTGTGATTTTATCGTCTGCACGTTTTCTTCTAACGTAAGTATATTGCTCATTACAAATCATTTTTTTCGCAATTACATAAACCTGATTTGTATCTTATTTTTTATTTTGACATTATTTATATGTGTTTGATAAATGGGAAGGGGGAATACTTTTATTATGTGTACGATTTTTGATAAATCAGTCGTTTTATCTCAATAACTTCATTTTAAGTGTTTATTTTTTACAGAGATTGGCTCGATTGTTATTTTCTTCACTCTTCAATCAACCCCGAATTAGTTTTATATGAATTTTCCAGACTTAAGTATTACATGTACTCTGTTGGTCGCGCTAGAATAACTAATTGCTGAAAGAAAATCGGCAGGTGGTTTCAATAATGATATTATATGATTAATTTGTGTATCCTGTTATTGGGTATGGCTGTAGAATTTGGGGGTTTAAGGCCCACTCGTCTTTAAACATAGTTCAGCGGGCAGTGCGCTTTCTTCTGGAAGTAGGTGCAAGTATTCATCTACCATGAACTATATGGTGAACTGGCTTGGGAACCTCCATAGGTCCGTCAGCTAGTCACTGCTTTTGTGCCTCTTCCGTTGAACGATGAATCTCGTCTTGATAAACAATTGCGCTTTGGTACTAGGCATTGGCAGGCAATCGTTGTAAGAACGTGTCCTTAAATTATGTTTGTCAAAAGATACATGAAATTGTAAAGTCAAATATATGTGTAGATTCCCAAATGATACACTCAAATATCCAAAATATAGAAGCTTGAAGATCTTACTACTTATGTATGTGTAAAGTTAACCCACACTGGTTAACAATGAAATACTGGTCATTCTACAAGAAATGTTGGTAACAGACTTCATACTTATGATACTTTTAAATCAGAAAATGTTGCAAAAAAAGTATTGTTCGGAGATTTGTTTGGATTTCTAAAGGAAATATGCCTGTTTTTATAGATTTTACACGATGTTGTCATAAAAGGCAGACCTTAATTATGAAAACAAGAAAGACAATAAAACATATACTAAAATGTTGTGGGCATGACCTTAACTTTTCTGGCATTGCTCACTGAGATTTCATTGAAATATATTGAGAATTAATTTGGCATTATAGTTATAATGTTAGCAGCGCACATCAAGCAACTATACCTTCACATAAAAAGGCGTCATCTCCTCTTACTAATAATAATATATTTTTGAAGTTAATGCTATCTTAATATTTTAATTAAAAGTTATCTGGAAATGTTATCGTTTCAGGTATGTCGGGCGGCATATGAACTCATGCAGACGCGCCATGCTGATGCTTCTAGTTGGTTTAAATCCCTGGATCTCATATACCACTTTAATGGACAAAATCCTAAATTCTATGAAGCAGTAGAAAATCATTCTGCTAAAACAAAAGACGAAATGTCATTTTTAAAAGGTCACAAAATCTCGATACAGGAAAACCACGGGGATGGTTATTCAAAAGGGAAAAACATAGAAACGGGAGAAGAGGGTCTGTTCCCTTCTTATAAAGTCGCCGATTTAATATATCCTCATTTGACAGTTAAACAAATATAATTTATTATCGTTGTTTCTTAATTAATATTAATAATTTATTAATTATCTTACACTTGCATGCCTATTAACTTCAACATTTTACTCGTTTTAATCTTCCTCATTTGCAGATTGGTTAATTTAATGGGTGCGAGGTCATTCTTTGACATTACTTGTGTTCCAATTTATTTAATTCTTTAATATTATTATTTAATTACCTCACGCAAATTTCCTTTAAAACCCTATTCCGGACAAAAGTACCTTGGAAGTTTCGTTTTATAATAAACTATTTTGTAAAATGTCAATATTTTTCTACATATCTAGTTGTTTGTCATATAAAAGGTCTATAATAGTTGTTGCAAATAAAACTGTTGCTTTAAAAACAATCCTCATAATATTTTTTTCAACATAACATGTTTTTACATAACATCTGAAATGAATCTGAAAGCAAATTATCGCACTTTTCCTACATTCGTGTTTTGTTGATTTAGTTCTCTGTTTCTCTCTCTGGTCTTCTTCAGATCAGTAAGTACCTACCTCAATCGTTTGACTAGTATGCTTCTATATGTCTATGTGCTTCTCCATGTAACACTGTTGAGCTGATTAGTGGGTTCGAGCTTATTCATCAACACAACATGTACGAGTTTGTTCATATGAGAATCTGTCGGGGCAAGTGTATGTATTAATAGTAGTATACTTCGGACAATTACACGTCATGTGACGGATGACGGATGGGGGAGCGGGGGAGCAAGTGACTCATCGTGACGTCATCGGCGTATGACTCATCGTGACGTCATCGGCGTATGACTCATTGCCGCGGGATCTAATGACTCACCGGATCTAATGACTCACCGAGATATAATGACTCATCGTCACCGGGATCGATCGTTAATTAAAAATAGTTAACGCGCATGTAAACCCCAGTAACAGTACTTTAGCCCCTATATACAATATAAGGAACAACATACACCATAGAGCTCAAATTGAGCAGTGGTTAACATCACGGCATATCATTAGCTGATTAGCCAGAGCTGATGTTAAGCAATAAAATAGCCATTAGCACATCCCAACTGACCCCATGTGGCCTAGCATCCCTCCATGTAACAGATGTTACTTGCTCAGCAAAATATATAAATACATGAATGAAGTTAGATGATTAGAAGAGAAAGGTGTTTTCTGTGATTCATTCTGTGGATGCCAAATTTGAAAGGGTGAGTTTATTTACATTTTCAATATATATTTATTGTTAAATATCCAAAGTAAGTAATAATAATATATTACCGTTACACAACTTTTGAATATAAAATATTTTTACTTTACCTTTTTCAAGGCAAAATAAAAAAGACGCATCAATGTAAATAGTATTTGCGTACTTGTGTTAAATCTATGACAAAAACTTACACTTTTTATTCTATTTATACGCATCTTTAACTTTTTCCTCCATTTATACTCCTAAATGGCATCGGCTAATACTGTAGACCCAGATCAGTAGACACATATTTGCCGTCTGATTAGGATATGCACTGTTTGCTCGTTTATTTTATTAGGTTATTTCTGACCCCCCAAAAAGGTGAACAGTGTAGATCCTGATAAAACAGCATGGATGTGCTGACTTATCTGGATCCACATTGTTTGTTCCTGCGATAAAATGCGTATATGGAGGAGATGGTTTAATTGTCTTTCTGGAACAGCTTTTAGAATTAAAATTGAGGGAAGGCAGTTTAACCCATAGAAACTAAGTTGCATTTAAACTCTAAAATTCTAATTTAACTTGATTTTTTCATCAGCGTGATTAAGTTATAATAACAAATTGATAAATTTTGTTAGCTCTCATAGACTGCATGATTGATTAGATAAGTTTATTTTTCAGATGTAACATCACTGATGGCTTTCAATATAACTGCTCTTGCTGGTCTAAATATTTTAACGCATGAGCATCAACTATTTATCAGTTTGAATGAGTTTATTGGATTTCTGAATTCGCCAAATTTCAATTCGGAACCCAACATTAAAGAACCAACAACAGGTTAGAAGCCCACAGACATGGATGCCGCCTGCAAGTGCAGTTAAGCATTTGGCTAAAAATGTAAACTGCCTTATAAAGTATTACTTCACAGCCGGAAAGTGTGATGCGCAACTACCAAACTTCCTACAGGAGAGTTGTTTGAAAAGATTACAGAATGGCGAAATAGAGTATATCCAGGGGAATGAGGCCTACATAAATGACACTTCGGAGTGCTTCTTATTTTCCAATGAACACCTGCTGTCTAAAATGAAACCTGCAAAAAGAAAACATGCAGAAACACCAAAGAAAGGACGACGAAGAAAAAAGGAACTTAACATCTACTCCTAGGTAAATTGTTGTTGTTGTTGTTGTTGTTGTTGTTCTTAAACATAATAAATCTCAAAAATCTCTTCATATGGTGCGGGTTCGCTCCCAGCTAGAGGCACTATCATTTTTCATTTTAAAAGTATCTATAAATACATAATACAAAATTATGTCATGTTATAGTATCTATTTGATCACATTAAAACTTCTTATGCTGGACATCATATGGTATTAATTTCACCTTATTTGTGAAGAACTTTTTAAAGTTGTGTTTGGATAAATTGACATTACTACCTCTTTTTCAGGAAACCAAAAGATGAACAGAAGCAGTATGAAGACTTCAAAAGTAATGTATGATCAAAAAATATCATCTGTTGAACTGTGAAATCTCTATGTGAACTGGCTATTCATTGTTTGAAAGTTTGAAATAACTGTGAAGGAAATATAAGCATGTGTTTTAAAATATTTTTGCAAATGGCTTAACCTATATTTGTACAAATTAATGTAAGATGTGTGTCTTTTTTGTGCTTGTTTTATTTGTTTTTGTTAAATGAAGTTTATTGTGCAGAAACTGCTAATAACAAGCAAAACAAGTAATCGAAGCTCTTGTTATTAAGTGCACATACATGCTTAAGTTAAATATAATATAAGTGAAGTAGAAGATGAAACTCATTCTTGTTGAAGTGTTCCATCTATCAGGATATCAGAGACAATATTCTATGCAGAGCAATTGCTACTAATAAATTTTTTCTAACGCTTTAAGAATTAGCGGCACTATTAGAAGAAAATCTACATTGTACAATTAATTATTTGCACTTTTACAAATCTCTTGCTTAAAATTATAAATAACTTTAAGTAATATGTACTTATTTCTTTTCAACTCTCTTTCAGACATATCATTTGTATATATTTTTGTTTCTTATTGTGCGACTTAAATATACATACTTATTTAAAATGCCGTACAGTTAATACTATATGCATTCTGTTCTAATGTTTAATCAACTAAAGTGACTTCTAAGCCCAATGAGGCCATGCGTTGGAACTATTTGTTATTATCATAATTTGTAAATATTATACACAATATCACTATAATAAAATATACTTACTTACAGTGTGATGATTTTAATTGATGTAATCATGCGGTATTACATAATTCAATATTTCATTATTGTAACGATTTAAAACATGAAGAAAAAACCAATACACTGCCATTTTTATTCTCTGTCAGAATTATTATAATAACCTTTCATGTTTCATATTGTGTACATTCAACATAGAAAACCTTATTGACTATTCACTCTCATAAAATCAAAGACCTTCATTCCCTGTCTAATCCATGTGCAATAAATTAGCCCCA
>JAZAYU010000006.1:13609619-13678560 GCA_038501625.1 Corbicula japonica | reverse complement strand
GCAGTGACAGCAGTAAGATCGTTTTTACTGCGGCAGTAATAGCAGTTACAGAAGTAAGATCGTTTTTACTGCGCAGTAACAGCAGTTACAGCAGTAAGATCGCTTTTACTGCGGCAGTAACAGCAGTTACAGCAGTAAGAGCAGTACGATGTTCTTAGATTATAAAAAAAACAACACCAAAATAATCTTACTGCCGCAGTTACAGAAGTGACATCAGTAAGATCGTTTTAACTGCGGCATTTACAGCAGTGGCAGCAGTAAGATGGTTTTTACTGCGGCAGTAACAGCAGTTACAGCAGTAAGATCGTTTTTACTGCGGCAGTAACAGCAGTTACAGCAGTAAGATCGTTTTTACTTCGGCAGGAACAGCAGTAAGATCGTTTTTACTGCGGCAGTTACAGCAGTTAAGCAGTAAGATCAGTCCGATGTTCTTAGATTATAAAAACAACAACAAATCCATCTTACTGCCGCAGTTTCAGCAGTAACAGCAGTTTGATAGTTTTTACTGCCGTAATCACATTAGTTACAGCAGTAAGATCATCTTACTGCCACAGTAACAGCAGTGAGAGCAGTAAGATAATCTTTTTTGCAATAAACTTTGATGAGTGATCCGGAACTGCCAGAATTTTATGTCTTGTTGAATTAAAATTGATGTCTACATTTACTTACAATTAATTTTATAGTAACTGAATCGTAATTTTATTCCGAATGCTGTTTACTGTCTCTTTTACCATTTTGAAGGAATATGGTACAATTGTTAAAGTAGAATCATTTTTATTAAAAAAATTCTTGGTTAACTTTAAGTGACCAGAAATTGTCCGGACTAAATTTTTCGGACTCGGGAAGTAATGTTCAGGCGATAGCCGGAAGTGATCCGGAATACCCCATGTTGGGGTGATCCGGAACTACCTATTTTGTTGAATTTTCATATTTACGCACGTGCATTGTAAAATAACAATTTTTTACCTTTATTCCGAATAAAAGTGACTGTTTATTTTACAATTTTGAGAATTACGGTACAGTTGCTAAAATAGCATCAATTTTACCGTGCAAACTCTTAGATTATAAAAACAACACCAAAATCATCTTACTGCGGCAGTCACAGCAGTGACAGCAGTAGGATCGTTTTTACTGCGGCAGTAACAGCAGTGACAGCAGTAAGATTTTTTTACTGCGACAGTAACAGCAGTGAGATCGTTTTAACTGCGGCAGTAACAGCAGTGACAGCAGTAAGGTCGTTTTTACTGCGGCAGTAACAGCAGTGGCAGCAGTAAGATAGTTTTTACTGCCGCAGTAACAGCAGTGACAGCAGTAAGATAGTTTTTACTGCGGCAGTAACAGCAGTGACAGCAGTAAGATCGTTTTGACTGCAGCAGTAACAGCAGTGACAGCAGTAAGATCGTTTTTACTGCGGCAGTAACAGCATTGACAGCAGTAAGATCGTTTTAACTGCGGCAGTAACAGCAGTGACAACAGCAAGATCGTTTTAACTGCGGCAGTAACAGCAGTGGAAGCAGTAAGATCGTTTTTACTGCGGCAGTAACAGCAGTGACAGCAGTAAGATAGATTTTACTGCGGCAGTAACAACAGTGACAGCAGTAAGATCGTTTTGACTGCGGCAGTAACAGTAGTGACAGCAGTAAGATCATTTTTACTGCGGCAGTAACAGCAGTAACAGCAGTAAGATCGTTTTTACTGCGGCAGTAAGAGCAGTGACAGCAGTGAGATCGTTTTAACTGCGACAGTAACAGCAGTGACAGAAGTAAGATCGTTTTAACTGCGGCAGTAACAGCAGTAACAGCAGTAAGATCGTTTTTACTGCGGCAGTAACAGCAGTTACAGCAGTAAGAGCAGTACGATGTTCTTAGATTATAAAAAAACAACACCAAAATCATCTTACTGCCGCAGTTACAGAAGTGACAGCAGTAAGATCGTTTTAACTGCGGCAGTTACAGCAGTGACAGCAGTAAGATCGTTTTTACTGCGGTAGTAACAGCAGTGACAGCAGTAAGATCGTTTTTACTGCGGCAGTAACAGCAGTGACAGCAGTAAGGTCGTTTTAACTGCGAAAGTTAGAGCAGTGACAACAGTAAGATCGTTTTAATTGCGGCAGTAACAGCAGCGACAGCAGTAAGATCGTTTTTACGGAGGCAGTAACAGCAGTTACAGCAGTAAGATCGTTTTTACTGCGGCAGTAACAGCAGTGACAGCAGTACGATCGTTTTTACTGCGGCAGTTACAGCAGTTACAGCAGTAAGATCCTTTTCACTTCGACAGGAACAGCAGTAAGATCGTTTTTACTGCAGCAGTAACAGCTGTTACAGCAGTAAGATCAGTCCGATGTTCTTAGATTATAAAAACAACACCAAATTCATCTTACTGCCGCAGTTACAGCAGTGACAGCAGAAAGATAGTTTTAACTGTCGCAGTCACTGCAGTTACAGCAGTAAGATCATCTTTCTGCCACAGTAACAGCAGTGAGAGCAGTAAGATAATCTTTTTTGCAATAAACTTTGATGAGTGATCAGGAACTGCCAGAATTTTATGTCTTGTTGAGTAAAAATTGATGTCTACATGATGTGTGTGAAGTTGGCTCTACGTTCGACGTTCGACATTCAAATTGCAGTTCGACGTTCGACATTCAAAACAAGTTCGACGTTCGACATTCAAAATGAAGTTCGACGTTCGACATTCATAATGCAGTTCGACGTTCGACATTCAAAACCAGTTCGACGTTCGACATTCAAAATGCAGTTCGACGTTCGACTTTCAAAACCAGTTCGACGTTCGACATTCAAAATGCAGTTCGACGTTCGACATTAAAAACCAGTTCTACGTTCGAATTCAAAATGCAGTTCGACGTTCGACATTCAAAACCAGTTCGACGTTCGACATTCAAAATGCAGTTCAACGTTCGACATTCAAAACCAGTTCGACGTTCGACATTCAAAATGCAATTCGACGTTCGACATTCAAATCCAGTTCGACGTTCGACATTCAAAATGCAGTTCGACGTTCGACATTCAAAACCAGTTCGACGTTCGACATTCAAAATGCAATTCGACGTTCGACATTCAAATTGCAGTTCGACGTTCGACATTCAAAACCAGTTCGACGTTCGACATACAAAATGCAGTTTGACGTTTGACATTCAAAATGCATTTCGACGTTTGACATTCAAAACCAGTTCGACGTTCGACATTCAAAATGCAGTTCGACGTTCGACATTCAAAACCAGTTCGACGTTCGACATTCAAAATGCAGTTCGACGTTCGACATTCAAAACCAGTTCGACGTTTGACATTCAAAATGCAGTTCGACGTTCGACATTAAAAACCAGTTCGACATTCAAAATGCAGTTCGACGTTCGACATTCAAAACCAGTTCGACGTTCGACATTCAAAATGCAGTTCGACGTTCGACATTCAAAACCAGTTCGACGTTCGACATTCAAAATGCAGTTCGACGTTCGACATACAAAATGCAGTAGAACGTTCGACATTCAAAACCAGTTCGACGTTCGACATTCAAAACCAGTTCGACGTTCAAAATGCAGTTCGACGTTCGACATTCAAAACGAGTTCGGCGTTCTACATTCAAAATGCAGTTCGACGTTCGACATTCAAAATGCAGTTCGACGTTCGACATTCAAAAACCTCTTCGACGTTCGACATTGTAAATGCAGTTCGACGTTCGACATTCAAAATGCAGTTCGACATTCAAAACCAGTCCGACGTTCGACATTCAAAATGCAGTTCGACGTTCGACAATCAAAAACCTCTTCGACGTTCGACATTGTAAATGCAGTTCGACGTTCGACATTCAAAATGCAGTTCGACGTTCGACATTCAAAACCAGTCCGACGTTCGTCATTCAAAATGCAGTTCGACGTTCGACATTCGAAATACAGTTCGACGTTCGACATTTAAAACCAGTTCGACGTTCGACATTCAAAATGCAGTTCGACGTTCGAATTTCATAACTAGTTCGACGTTCGACATTCACAATGCAGTTCGACGTTCGACATTCAAAACCAGTTCGACGTTCGACATTCAAAATGCAGTTCGACTTTCGACATTCAAAATGCAGTTCGACGTTCGACATTCAAAATGCAGTTCGACGTTCGACATTTAAAACCAGTTTGACGTTCGACATTCAAAATGCAGTTCGACGTTCGACATTCAAAATGCAGTTCGACGTTCGACATTCAAAACCAGTTCGACGTTCGACATTCAAAATGGAGTTCGACGTTAGACATTCAAAATGCAGTTCGACGTTCGACATTGAAAACCAGTTTGACGTTCGACATTCAAAATGCAGTTCGACGTTCGACATTTAAAACCAGTTCGACGTTCGACATTCAAAATGCAGTTCGACGTTCGACATTCAAAATGCAGTTCGACGTTCGACATTCAAACCCAGTTCGACGTTCGACATTCAAAACCAGTTTGACTTTCGACATTCAAATGCAGTAAGACGTTCGACATTCAAAACCACATTCGACATTCAATTTTTTTTTTGAGTAACTGATGTGTACCTTTATTCCGAATGCAAGTGACTGTTTTTTAAACCAGTTTGAAGGTATATGGTGCAGTTGCTTAAGAAGGTCCAATTTTACATTGAAAATTCTTGGTTAAATTTTAGTGACCGGAAATTATCCGCACTGATATTTTTTGACTCAGGAAGTTACGTTCAGGCGATAGCCGGAAGTGATCCGTAATAGCCCATGTTGGGGTGATCCGGAACTGTCCAATTTTAGTATTTTTATTGAAAATTAAGCAATTTTACGTCTTATTCTAAATTGACTAATTTTTATATGTATTTCAAATGCAAATGCCTGTTTCTTTGACCATATTGAATGATTATGGTAAAGTTGCTAAAGTATGACCAATTTTACCTTGTAAATACTTGGTTATCTTTAAGTGACCGGAAATTATTCGGACGTACTGTTTTTGACTAGTAAAGTAATGTTCAGGCGATGGCCGGAAGTGATCCAGAATAGACCATGTAAGGGTGATTCGCAACTACCCGTTTTCTGGTTTTTAGTTGAATTTAACGAAATTTCTTCATTTACCCAAACATTAATCCGTACCTTTATTCCGAATGCAAGTGACTTAATAACTCTCTCTCACTCTATTTCTAGACATAATCTGAAATCTGGAAGAAGTGTTCAGGTATTATAGTCTCATAATAACAGACTGAACCTTAAAAAGTAATTGTGTGCATGCATATACTCCCTGGGAATTTTACAAATACGAATAATCAATAAATTCAATTTTCCGTTTATAGTATTGTCAGAACGAAGCATATAATTTCAATCAACATTCATATTTACAGATAACGCATTGTGTACGCAGACTTTCAAGTTTGTTGCATTCTTGCTTTCACTTCAATCTGGTGATGGTTGTGAGGGGTGGCGGGGGGATTTGGTTAAGAAATACTTATACTGTGGTATGGTGTGAAAATGATATCTCTTTAGTAACGATTTCAAGAAGGAAAATGCACCAGTGCCGTCAGTGGTGGATAAATCTGAAAATTAGTCTATTTTTTAACTCGAAATGCTGCCTAAAAATAAAAGATTCTACGTTTATTGTTTTGAGTTCAAGTGTTAATTATACATGCATCTTATGCTTTTAAATAAAAACAAAAAACATGAGACTATTTTCATGTCATAGCCTGGTTTTGATGTCAGCACAGGAATATGGCACATTTTGTATATATAGACCCTATATTGATTAGGTTTATTAGGGCTTTAAAGACAAATTAAAAAATTATCAACACCAGCATGCGCGCCGAGGCTAGTGCTTATCAATGTACAATGCATACAGAAGTCGTTTTGTATGTGATAATTCGTAACTCTCTTCTACCTCTTCCAAACAAATAATGTACACATCTGCCATGCACAAACTCTTTTGACGATTATAGTAGAATGACAGATCCGCTCATAACAACTCTGTTTGAAATATTATAGGAATTTATTTGCATCTTGTTATCTTATAGTGTTAAGCGCATAGGCTTAAGGTGGAATGCGAATTTTCGAATTTATTCATCAAATTTGGCTTGTTCTTTTTACTGACAATGACTCCAGCATGAATCCGCAAACAGTTTTTTATAGTAGTTTGTTTTGATATTTACCTTCAAAGTTAGCTATCAATGCCAGTTTTCTGTAGTGACGTCAACGACGCTCGCCGAACACTTTTTCGAGGCTTGCAGAAAAGTGGGGTTTTCAATTGCATTTGTTGAATTTACGGACCCATAAACTCAGTTTTGTAAATTTATTTTTTGAATATAAACGGGTCAGTTGACAGGGGATGATGGTTTTATCCCCTACTTCAGATATTCAATGTAAAAAATTGTGGTCTCAGTCAAGGACTGGGATGCGATTCATTTGTTCTTTCACATATGAATTGCCGCTGAAAATACCTTTCCAGTGATGTAAAATTTAACATATTGACAACGTTGTGGACCGCTAAACACCGTTTTCGCGTTAAACATAACGCCGAATTTTGCCTTTTTTTCTGTCAACTTTTCAAAATTGTGAAAATTTCCCGAATTAATTTTTGATTATTTTACTTAAAAAGTTTTAAAAAGCAATGCCAATCGAATAAGAGAATAAAATTTGGGGGTCATCGACTTTGTTATTGTGCTATTACCATTTAAAGTACCCATATTATAAACTCCGTCAAAAGACACCACAGAGGATGTTGAATTGGTTGATCATAAAAAATGACATCAAATCGATTGCTCTTTGTTTTTAATTTTGTCAAAAATATCTTGTAAAAATGCTAAAAACAAACATTCCAAAAAGCGTATGATACTATCGTCATTTCTTTGTACTTATAATTTTATAAACTTTTCTGTTTCTTTGAAAGTTATAGACATTTGAATAAAACTGTTCAAATCTTTAGTCTATGCACCTAATAGAAATAGTGTAGCGCCTAAATTTGTTTGCGGTGACGCTTAAAATAATTTTGTAAAAATAATTTGTTCGTAGTCCAAGCAGATCTATAAAAAATATCTATTAATTCTACGTGCCTTATTTTGTCTTGTAAAAAGTTTAAGGGATGACAAAAATAAGCTGTTCGTATGTTTGATTTTCCCCATTATTTTCTGCAAATATATACCTTTTGGGGGGTTGTAAGCTGCGTTTTCAAATGGTTGACATTGAGTACAATTTCAGCGTTTACTTACAACGTCAGTATGTTGTTTTATTGTTCCATAATGGGGTGCTCTATGGGGTACGTATGTACCGAGAGCTATTCCATTTATCCACATACATTGCACTTCTTATTGTGCAAATTTTAAATTCGTTAATGACTGATCGAAGTGTTCAATTTTTTTCTCATGAAAGCGTCTAAAAAAGTATAGCAAAAGAAGAGATCGTCAAGTTGTTCGTGGTATGTTGCTTGTCGGTGACGATGGGAATCGCACACCGTGAGAAACGACAAAAACCAATGTGATGGCCTCGGCACTGAGGTATGGAATACGCCCTCCGTTTTCTTGTTTTAATGTACTTTCGCGATAACGGCTGCGACACGCACACTGACCACGCAAACTGTGATTCCTGTACGTGTCTGTTTCTTGCCTGCCATAGATTGCTAAAAATGTATAAGAACGGCGATTCCACGCCTGTATGTCGTGTCTGCGGTTATGCGCAGTATGCGATTTTCACTGTCACGACAATCTGCTTAGAAAGGTACCACGAAACTAAGCAGCATCAGACAAAGAAAATTACTGTAAAATTGATTTAGAAAGAATCCGTATTTTTTAACCCTTTCCTATCTTTACACGCCTTTTCTCGCATAAAGCAAACAACAAAATGCATGTTATTTTCAGAGATTTTTCTTCTCAGTGCCACATCCGGAAATCCCCGACGATTTTGTTCGGAGCGTTCAAATTGGTCGAAATATTGACTTAGTCCGGGAAACAGTTTGCACACAAATCGTTCGACCAATCAGAACGCTCCTAAAAATCGTCGGGGATTTCCGGAAGTGGCACTATGGAGAAGAATCTATGAAAAAATAACCTGCATTTCGGAGGCCGTTTTCTGTTAAATATTACGCGTAATTCGAGCTTGTGTTTGAGACCTTTTGACATTTGACAGTGTGTCAATAAACTTTGATATGCGGCAAAACAATTTGCATAACGTCGGAGCCGGTCGCAAAATCGTGCCAAATGAAGCATGTACAAAGACAATTTTATTACTAATACAGTAGTATCATTATATTCGCCGGGACCAGTTTTCACACATAAGCCATTGCGGTGCCATTATTTTAGAAGCCTAATATGTTAACATGTAGAGACCGAAAGGCTGGTGGCACTTGTAAATGAAAATAACAAAAGGCTAGTGTGATTGATAAAATTAATGGGCATTTATTAAAATACCATAAACTTGTAAGTAAATAAACACTTTGATTATTTTAACTTATCTGGGCTGAGAAAAAAAACGCCCTTATGAAAAGCAAAGAGAACATTATCAAAACTGTAACATCAATAATGTAACATACATATAAACTAAGTGAAGATGATATTTCGGCCAAACAAATGAAGGTTTTGTGTTCCGTCTTCATTGTTTGAGGAACAAAGCAAAGATGGCCTGGGGTTAATACGATTGGTTACAATGTTTAGTCTGTTTTGATTGGCCGACATATTAACAGTTTTTATAAAAGTTTTTATATAATAAGAACAAAAGCACTAAACGAAATATTTAGGTTATGCAGAATGTTAGACAGTTGGACCCCGATATAAATCATTTTATAATCCATATTATTTAATTTCACTGGACTTTCTTTCGCGCATGTTTTCTAGTGCGGATTACGCGAAAATTAAATCCGCATGCAATATAATGATACCACAGTATCTCTAGAGGTTTCTCATCGCAGCCATATGACGAGGATGTAGCCGAAAAGCCGAGTTAATTAATATAACTTTAAAATTATAATGCAACATATGAAGGGCACGCTGACAAAATTATATTACCAGACGGAACTTCACAAAAAACAAGTTTCTTAACACTGTAGACCTTGATTAAACTCAAAAAATGTGAAATCATCATATATATTATCATCAATATCGGACTTAATTATATTCAAAAATTAAATTTACAAAACAGGGCTTTTTAGTCCGTAAATTCAACCTGGGCCGTTCACAAACAAAATCATACAAATTTAAATTAATGTACAAAAACACGACATTTAACAAAGTAACCCATCTACGAAGATTACTAATATTCATTCGATGATAAACAAAGGTTATTACTTGTCCCAATCCATTTATGGTAGTTCCAGATCACCATATCGGATTACTTTTGACTTTTGCCTGAACGTTACTTCCCGAGTCCAAAAAATTGTCAGAATGACTTCCTATCACTAAATGTAAACCTTAAAATCGGCCCTACTTTAGCAACTGTACCATATTTCTATAAAGAAGTTTCGCTACTGCCGGACATAGAAAATAGAGCTTGCATAAATATAACCATTCAGGTATTAAGTGATGCGTTTTGATTGCGTTCCGTGTACTTAAACATGGTTTATCCCATCCGGTATAAAATACACGAGTATATGAAAAAATCGTTTAATTAAAAATGTGTTTGGACAGTTCCGTTTCATCCCAACATCGTTTATTCTGGATCACTTCCGCCTAAGTCAAAAACAACAATCCCGAATATGTTTCGGTCACTAAACGATAATAAAAGATTTTCAGGGTGAAATTGGGCCTACTTTAACAATTTTACCATCGTTCTCCAAAATGGTCAATGGAACAGTCACGGAATACAGGTACAAATTAGTTACTAAACGATAAATGTGATTAAATTTCCGGTCACTTAAAGATAACCAAGTATTTACAAGGTAAAATTTCTCACACTTTAGCAACTTTACCATAATCATTCAATATGATCAAAGAAACAGGCATTTGCATTTGGAATAAATATAAAAATTAGTCACTTTCGAATAAGACGTAAAATTGCGTTATTTTCAATAAAAATACTAAAAATGGGTAGTTCCGGATCACGCCAACAAGGTCTATTCCGGATCACTTCCGGCTATCGCCTGAACGTAACTTCCTGAGTAAAAAAAAATCAGTGCGGATAATTTCGGGTCACTAAAACTTAACCAAGAATTTTCAAAGTAAAATTGGCCCTTTCTTAAGCAACGGCACCATATACCTTCAAATTGGTTTAAAAAACATTCACTTGCATTCGGAATAAAGGTACACATCAGTTACTCAAAAAAAAAATTTGCATGTCGAACGTCGAACTGGTTTTGAATGTCGAACGTCGAACTGCATTTGAATGTCGAACGTCGAACTGCATTTTGAATGTCGAACGTCGAACTGGTTTTGAATGTCGAACGTCGAACTTCATTTTGAATGTCGAACGTCGAACTGGTTTTGAATGTCGAACGTCGAACTGGTTTTGAATGTCGAACGTCGAACTGCATTTTGAATGTCGAACGTCGAACTGCTTTTTGAATGTCGAACGTCGAACTGGTTTTGAATGACGAACGTCGAACTGCATTTTGAATGTCGAACGTCGGACTGGTTTTGAATGTCGAACGTCTAACTTCATTTTGAATGTCGAACGTCGAACTGGTTTTGAATGTCGAACGTCGAACTGCATTTTGAATGTCGAACTCGGGAAGTAATGTTCAGGCGATAGCCGGAAGTGATCCGGAATACCACATGTTGGGGTGATCCGGAACAAAGAATTTTGTTGAATTTTCATATTTACGCACGCGCATTGTAAAGTAACTATTTTTTATCTTAATTCCCAATAAAAGTGACTGTTTATTTTACAATTTTGAGAATTACGTGCAAACTCTTAGATTATAAAAACAACACCAAAATCATCTTACTGCCGCAGTTACAGCAGTGACAGCAGTAAGATCGTTTTAACTGCGACAGTTACAGCAGTGACAGCAGTAAGATCGTTTTTACTTCGGCAGTAACAGCAGTAAGATCGTTTTTACTGCGACAGTAACAGCAGCTACAGCAGTAAGATCAATACGATGTTCTTAGATTATAAAAAACAACACCAAAATCATCTTACTGCCGCAGTTACAGCAGTGACAGCTGTAAGATAGTTTTTACAGCCGCAGTCGCAGCAGTTACAGAAGTAAGATCATCTTACTGCCACAGTAACAGCAATGACAGCAGTAAGATAATCTTTTTTGCAATAAACTTTGATGAGTGATCCGGAACTTCCAGATTTTTATATCTTGTTGAATTAAACTTGATTTCTACATTTACTTAAAATTAATTGTATAGTAACTGAATCGTAATTTATTCCGAGTGCTGTTTACTGTCTTTTTTACCATTTTGACGGAATATGGTACAATTGTTAAAGTAGAACCATTTTTATTTAAAATATTTTTGGTTTACTTTTAGTGACCAGAAATTTTCCGGACTTAATTTTTTGGACTCGGGAAGTAATGTTCATGCGATAGCCGGAAGTGATCCGGAATACCCCATGTTGGGGTGATCCGGAACTACCTAATTTTTTTAATTCTTGAATGAAACGCAGTTTCCATATTTACGCACGTTTTCAAAAGCTATAAAAAATCATCTTACTGCCGCAGTTACAGCAGTGCAGTGACAGCAGTAAGATCATCTTACTGCCGCAGTAACAGCAGTGACAGCAGTGACATCGTTTTCACTGCGGCAGTAGTAGCAGTTACAGCAGTAAGATGTTCTTAGATTTAAAAAAAAAACAACAAAAAACATCTTACTGCCGCATTCATAGAAGTGACAGCAGTAAGATCTTTTTATTGCGGCAGTAACAGCAGTTACAGCATTCATATGTTCTTATCCTTTTACTGCGGAAGTAACAGCAGTTACAACAGTAATATGTTCTTAGATTAAAATATATAAAAAATGATCTTACTGCCGCAGTTACAGCAGAGACAGCAGTTAGATCGTTTTTACTGCGGCAGTAGTAGTAGTTATAGCAGTTAGATGTTCTTAGATTAAAAAAAACAACAAAAAACATCTTACTGCCGCATTTATAGCAGTGACAGCAGTAAGATCTTTTTACTGCGGCAGTTACAGCAGTTGCAGCTTTCATATGTTCTTATCCTTTTACTGCGGCAGTTACAGCAGTTACAGCAGTAATATGTTCTTAGATTAAAATATATAAAAAAAATCTTCTTACTGCCGCAGTTACAGCAGTGACAGCAGTGAGATCGTTTTTACTGCGGCAGATGTAGCAGTTACATCAGTAAGATGTACTTGGAATAAAAAAAACAACAATAAAAGATATCTTACTGCCGCAGTTATAGCAGTGACAGCAGTAAGATCGTTTTTACTGCGGCAGTTACAGCAGTTACAGCAGTAATATGTTCTTATATTCAAAAACTATAACAAAAAAATCATCTTACTGCCGCAGTTACAGCATTGACAGCAGTAAGATCATCTTACTGCCGCAGTTACACCAGTGACAGCTGTTAGATCGTTTTCACTGCGGCAGTAGTAGCAGTTACAGCAGTATGACGTAGGCAGATTAAAAACACCAACAGAAATCATCTTACTGCGGCAGTTACAGCAGTGACAGCAGTAAGATCATCTTACTGCCGCAGTTACAGCAGTTTCATCAGTAATTTGTTCTTATATTCAAAACTTTAACAAAAATCATCTTACTTCCGCAGTTGGAGCAGTGGCAGCAGTAAGTTGATGTTACTGCCGCAGTTACAGCAGTGACAGCAGTGAGATCGTTTTCACTGCGGCAGTAGTAGCAGTTACAGCAGTAAGACGTAGGTAGATTAAAAAAACCAACAAAAATCATCTTACTGCCGCAGTTACAGCAGTGACAGCAGTTAGATCATCTTACTGCCGCAGTTACAGCAGTTTCATCAGTAATATGTTCTTATATTCAAAAACTATAACAAAAATCATCTTACTTCCGCAGTTGGAGCAGTGGCAGCAGTAAGTTGATCTCACTGTCGCAGTTAAGCAGTGACAGCAGTGATATCGTTTTCACTGCGGCAGTAGTAGCAGTAACAGCAGTAAGATGTACGTAGATTAAAAAAAATCATCTTACTGCCGCAGTTACAGCAGTGACAGCAGTGAGATCGTTTCCACTGCGGCAGTAGTAGCAGTTACAGCAGTAAGACGTAGGTAGATTAAAAAAACCAGCAAAAATCATCTTACTGCCGCAGTTACAGCAGTGACAGCAGTAAAATCATCTTACTGCCGCACTTACAGCAGTTTCATCAGTAATATGTTCTTATATTCAAAAACTATAACAAAAATCATCTTACTTCCGCAGTTGGAGCAGTGGCAGCAGTAAGTTGATGTTACTGCCGCAGTAACAGCAGTGATAGCAGTGAGATCGCGTTCACTGCGGCAGTAGTAGCAGTTACAGCAGTAAGACGTAGGTAGATTAAAAAAACCAACAAAAATCATCTTACTGTCGCAGTTACAGCAGTGACAGCAGTTAGATCATCTTACTGCCGCAGTTACAGCAGTTTCATCAGTAATATATTCTTATATTCAAAAACTATAACAAAAATCATCTTACTTCCGCAGTTGGAGCAGTGGCAGCAGTAAGTTGATCTTACTGTCGCAGTTAAGCAGTGACAGCAGTGATATCGTTTTCACTGCGGCAGTAGTAGCAGTAACAGCAGTAAGATGTACGTAGATTAAAAAAAATCATCTTACTGCCGCAGTTACAGCAGTGACAGCAGTGAGATCGTTTCCACTGCGGCAGTAGTAGCAGTTACAGCAGTAAGACGTAGGTAGATTAAAAAAACAGCAAAAATCATCTTACTGCCGCAGTTGCAGCAGTGACAGCAGTCAGATCATCTTACTGCCGCACTTACAGCAGTTTCATCAGTAATATGTTCTTATATTCAAAAACTATAACAAAAATCATCTTACTTCCGCAGTTGGAGCAGTGGCAGCAGTAAGTTGATGTTACTGCCGCAGTAACAGCAGTGATAGCAGTGAGATCGTTTTCACTGCGGCAGTAGTAGCAGTTACAGCAGTAAGATGTACGTAGATTTAAAAAATCATCTTACTGCCGCAGTTACAGCAGTGACAGCAGTAAGGTCATCTTACTGCCGCAGTTACAGCAGTGATAGCAGTGACATCGTTTTCACTGCGGCAGTAGTAGCAGTTACACCAGTAAGATGTTCTTAGATAAAAAAAACCATCAAAAAACATTTTTCTGCCGCAGTTATAGCAGTTACAGCAGTAAGATCTTTTTACTGCGGCAGTAACAGCAGTTACAGCAGTAATATGTTCTTAGATTAAAAAATATAACAAAAATCATCTTACTGCCGCCGTTACAGCAGTGACAGCAGTGAGATCGTGTTTATTGCGGCAGTAGTAGCAGTTACAGCAGTAAGATGTACTTAGAATAAAAAAAACAACAAAAAACATCTTACTGTCGCAGTTATAGCAGTGACAGCAGTAAGATCGTTTTTACTGCGGCAGTTACAGCAGTAATGTGTTCTTATATTCAAAAGCTTTAACAAAAATCATATTACTGCCGCAGTTACAGCAGTGACAGCACTGACATCGTTTTCACTGCGGCAGTAGTAGCAGTTACAGCAGAAAGATGTTCTTAGATAAAAAAAAACATTAAAAAAAATATCTTACTGCCGCATTTATAGCAGTGACAGCAATAAGATCTTTTTACTGCGGCAGTTACAGCAGTAATATGTTCTTAGATTAAAAAATATAACAAAAATCATATTACTGCCGCAGTAACAGCAGTGACAGCAGTGAGATCGTTTTCACTGCGGCAGTAGTAGCAGTTACAGCTGTAATATGTTCTTATCTTTTTACTGCGACAGTTACAGCAGTAATATGTTCTTAGATTAAAAAATATAACAAAAATCATATTACTGCCGCAGTAACAGCAGTGACAGCAGTGAGATCGTTTTCACTGCGGCAGTAGTAGCAGTTACAGCTGTAAGGTGTACTTAGATTAAAAAAAAATCTTCTTACTGCCGCAGTTATAGCAGTGACAGCAGTAAGATCATCTTACTGCCGCAGTTACAGCAGTTACAGCAGTAAGTTACAGCAGTAATATGTTCTTATATTCAAAAACTATAACAAAAATCATCTTACTGCCGCAGTTACAGCAGTGACAGCAGAAAGATCATCTTACTGCCGCAGTTACAGCAGTTACAGCAGTAATATGTTCTTATATTCAAAAACTATAACAAAAATCATCTTACTGTCGCAGTTACAGCAGTAAGATCATGTTACTGCCGCAGTTACAGCAGTGACCGCAGTGAGATCGTTTTCACTGCGGCAGTAGTAGCAGTTACAGCAGTAACATGTACGTAGATTAAAAAAAATCATCGTACTGCCGCTGTAATTGAGGCAGTAAGATTATTTTGGTGTTGTTTTCTATAATCTAAGAACATCGTACTGATGATACTGCTGTAACTGTTGTTACTGCCGAAGTAAAAACGATCTTACTGCTGTCACTGCTGTTACAACCGCAGAAAAAAACGATCTTACTGCTGACACTGCTGTGACTGCCGCAGTATAAAAGGTCTTACTACAGTCATTGCTGTTACTGCCGAAGTAAGAACGACCTTACTGCTGTCACTGCTGTAACTGCGGCAGTTCGATGATTTTGGTGTTGTTTTTTTTATAATATAAGAACATTGTACTGATCTTACTGCTGTAACTGCTGTTACTGCCGCAGTAAAAACGATCTTACTGCTGTCACTGCTGTAAGTGAGGCAGTAAGATGATTTTGGTGTTGTTTTATATAATCTAAGAATTTCGTACTGCTGTAACTGCTGTTACTGTCGCAGTAAAAACGGTCTTACTGCTGTCACTGCCCTTACTGCCGCAGTAAAAACGATCTTACTGCTGTCACTGCTGTAACTGTCGCAGTTAAAACGATCTTACTGCTGTCACTGCTGTAACTGCGGCAGTAAGATGATTTTGGTGTTGTTTTTATACTCTAAGAGTTTGCACGGTAAAACAGTAAAAAAAAACAGTCACTTTTATTCGGAATAAAGGTAAAAAATAGTTACTAAAGGATGCGCGTTTGTAAATATGGAAACTGCGTTTCATTCATTAAGAATTAAAAAAAATATGCAGTTCCGGATCACCCCAACATGGGGTATTCCGGATCACTTCCGGCTATCGCATGAACATTACTTCCCGAGTCCAAAGAATTAAGTCCGGAAAATTTCTGGCCACTAAAAGTAAACCAAGAATATTTTTAATAAAAATGGTTCTACTTTAACAATTGTACCATATTCCGTCAAAATGGTAAACAAGACAGTAAACAGCACTCGGAATAAATTACGATTCAGTTACTATACAATTAATTTTAAGTAAATGTAGAAATCAAGTTTAATTCAACAAGTTATAAAAATCTGGTAGTTCCGGATCACTCATCAAAGTTAATTGCAAAAAAGATTATCTTACTGCTGTCACTGCTGTTACTGTGGCAGTTAGATGATCTTACTTCTGTAACTGCTGCGACTGCGGCAGTAAAAACTATCTTACAGCTGTCACTGCTGTAACAGCGGCAGTAAGATGATTTTGGTGTGGTTTTTTTATAATCTAAGAACATCGGACTTAATTTTTTGGACTCGCAAAGTAATGTTCATGTGATAGCCGGAAGTGGTAGTTTCGGATCACTCATCAAAGTTTGTTGCAAAAAAAGATTATCTTACTGCTGTCACTGCTGTTACTGTGGCAGTAAGATGATCTTACTTCTGTAACTGCTGCGACTGCGGCAGTAAAAACTATCTTACAGCTGTCACTGCTGTAACTGCGGCAGTAAGATGATTTTGGTGTTGTTTTTTATAATCTAAGAACATCGTATTGATCTTAATGCTGTAACTGCTGTATCTGCCGCAGTAAAAACGATCTTTCTGCTGTTACTGCCGAGGTAAAAACGATCTTACTGCTGTCACTGCTGTAACTGTCGCAGTTAAAACGATCTTACTGCTGTCACTGCTGTAACTGCGGCAGTAAGATGATTTTGGTGTTGTTTTTATAATCTAAGAGTTTGCTCGGTAAAATTGATGCTATTTTAGCAACTGTACCGTAATTCTCAAAATTGTAAAATAAACAGTCACTTTTATTCGGAATAAAGGTATAAAATAGTTATTTTACAAGCGTAAATATGAAAATTCAACAAAATAGATAGTTCCGGATCAACCCAACATGGGGTATTCCGGATCACTTCCGGCTATCGCCTGAACATTACTTCCCGAGTCCAAAAAATTGAGTCCGGACAATTTCTGGTCACTAAAAGTTAACCAAGAATATTTTAAATAAAAATGGTTCTACTTTAACAATTGTACCATATTCCGTCAAAATGGTAAACAAGACAGTAAACAGCACTCTGAATAAATTACGATTCAGTTACTATACAATTAATTTTAAGTAAATGTAGAAATCAAGTTTAATTCAACAAGTTATAAAAATATGGTAGTTCCGGATCACTCATCAAAGTTTATTGCAAAAAAAAATATCTTACTGCTGTCACTGCTGTTACTATGGCAGTAAGATGATCTTACTTCTGTAACAGCTGCGACTGCGGCAGTAAAAACTATCTTACAGCTGTCACTGCTGTAACTACGGCAGTAAGATGATTTTGGTGTTGTTTTTTTTGTAATCTAAGAACATCGTATCGATCTTAATGCTGTAACTGCTGTTACTGCCGCAGTAAAAACGATCTTTCTGCTGTTACTGCCGAAGTAAAAAAGATCCTACTGCTGTCACTGCTGTAACTGTCGCAGTTAAAACGATCTTACTGCTGTCACTGCTGTAACTGCGGCAGTAAGATGATTTTGGTGTTGTTTTTATAATCTAAGAGTTTGCACGGTAAAATTGATGCTATTTTAGCAACTGTACCGTAATTCTCAAAATTGTAAAATAAACAGTCACTTTTATTCGGAATAAAGGTAAAAAATAGTTATTTTATAATGCGCGTGCGTAAATATGAAAATTCAACAAAATAGGTAGTTCCGGATCACCCCAACATGGGGTATTCCGGATCACTTCCGGCTATCGCCTGAACATTACTTCCCGAGTCCGAAAAATTTAGTCCGGACAATTACTGGTCACTAAAAGTTAACCAAGAATTTTTTTTAATAAAAATGATTCTACTTTAACAATTGTACCATATTCCTTCAAAATGGTAAAAGAGACAGTAAACAGCATTCGGAATAAAATTACGATTCAGTTACTATAAAATTAATTGTAAGTAAATGTAGACATCAATTTTAATTCATCAAGACATAAAATTCTGGCAGTTCCGGATCACTCATCAAAGTTTATTGCAAAAAAGATGATCTTACTGCTCTCACTGCTGTTACTGCTGTAACTAATGTGATTACGGCAGTAAAAACTATCAAACTGCTGTTACTGCTGAAACTGAGGCAGTAAGATGGATTTGTTGTTGTTTTTATAATCTAAGAACATCGGACTGATCTTACTGCTTAACTGCTGTAACTGCCGCAGTAAAAACGATCTTACTGCTGTTCCTGCCGAAGTAAAAACGATCTTACTGCTGTAACTGCTGTTACTGCCGCAGTAAAAACGATCTTACTGCTGTAACTGCTGTTACTGCCGCAGAAAAAACCATCTTACTGCTGCCACTGCTGTAACTGCCGCAGTTAAAACGATCTTACTGCTGTCACTTCTGTAACTGCGGCAGTAAGATTATTTTGGTGTTGTTTTTTTATAATCTAAGAACATCGTACTGCTCTTACTGCTGTAACTGCTGTTACTGCCGCAGTAAAAGCGATCTTACTACTGTAACTGCTGTTACTGCGCAGTAAAAACGATCTTACTTCTGTAACTGCTATTACTGCCGCAGTAAAAACGATCTTACTGCTGTCACTGCTGTTACTGTCGCAGTTAAAACGATCTTACTGCTGTCACTGCTGTAACTGCCGCAGTAAAAACGATCTTAACGATCTTACTGCTGTCACTGCTGTTACTGCCGCAGTAAAAATGATCTTACTGCTGTCACTGCTGTTACTGCCGCAGTAAAAAACGATCTTATTGCTGTCACTGCTGTTACCGCCGCTGTAAAACCGATTTAACTGCTGTCACTGCTGTTACTGCCACAGTAAAAACGATCTTACTGCTGTCACTGCTGTTACTGCCGCAGTAAAAACGATCTTACTGCTGCCACTGCTGTCACTGCCGCCGTAAAAACGATCTTACTGCTGTTACTGTCGCAGTTAAAACGATCTTACTGCTGTCACTGCTGTAACTGCCGCAGTAAAAACGACCTTACTGCTGTTACTGCCGCAGTAAAAACGATCTTACTGCTGTCACTGCTGTTACTGCCGCAGTAAAAACGATCTTACTGCTGTCACTGCTGTTACTGCCGCAGTAAAAACGATCTAACTGCTGTCACTGCTGTTACTGCCGCAGTAAAAACAATCTTACTGCTGTCACTGCTGTTACTGCCGCAGTAAAAACAATCTTACTGCTGTTACTGCCGCACTAAAAATGATCTTACTGCTTTCACTGCTGTGACTGCCGCAGTAAAAACGATTACTGCTGCTACTGTTGCCACTGCTGCAGTTATATCATCTCACTGCTGTCACTGCTGTAACTGCTCACTGCTAACTTCACGTTGCTCTATTTTTAACGAGTCTTCGGCTTGCAAGATTGAATTGTTTATGAGAATATAGATAACAAATTAAAAAGTCCTGTTTAGAAATTAAATCAAGGGGACTCCTTGACATGATAAATCCATCCGCCTTACCCGACCGAAGAGAAAGTATTTATTAAAGTGGAATTATTTGACATAATTATGATCAAGATCACTTTTTTATTTGAAGTAGTGACCTATGCAGCTTGGAAATACAGCTTTAAAAAGGTCTTTATATCTTGTTGGTTTTCATGCATTATCATGATCATGAAATCAAGTGCAGAATTTAGAGTGCAAAATTCAGATCTATCTGACCTATATCTTCATAACATTCCTCTGTAGTTATTTTCTCATAATGAATAACTCTCATAATTATTGGACATATCGATCGAAAAGTTCGATCAGATATAAATCACAATCGTGTGAGTGTGATGCAATACAGCATGTACAACAATGGTCTTAGATTATCAATCAGGAGACCAGTCTAATCTTGTGATTGGCTGCAATGGCGACTGGTGGTTGCTATTTCAGCCAATCAAGATGCTTAAGATTTGAGACTGGACTTCAATCATAGCTTATGATCTTCGGCCAATGTCTTGAAGTATGAGACGAAAGCATTGCGCAAGAACGGCAATATATTGACCTCTCAAACTGAAACCGAAATTAGAACAAGGAAGTAGGTAAAATTAATACATCTCAAAAACTGTTAATAGTATAACTTTAATTCTTCGGGAATTTATCTTGTTTAAAGTAATTTATTTAATTCAATAATTCAATAAATAGAAATAAGTAACACGCTTTCTTCAAATTGATAAGTAGAGAATAGAGACCAATTAGTCTTTTCTCTGCTTCCTTTGCACTGAACGTTGAATTTTGTTTTCCTTGTCTTTAAACATCTTACTTAATTTGCGTGGAATAACAATGGGTTTCCATAACGATATATTTTGTTCTTAGACAAAAGTCGCACAAAAATGTATATTTTCACAAACACACACGCACGCACGCACGCACACACACGCGCACGCACCCACGCACAATATTTCACCTACTTTCTAATCTCTCATGAGTCGGAAAAGATGTACATATTAACAATCTTTAATTAAATAGTTAACTGTAAATATAATTCATGGTCCATTATTCGCTCAGAAAATGATTAGCCTTAAATCCTACTAAAAAGAAAATAACTTACATGTAACCCACATACTGTAGCTGATGTTCTGTAATCGGATCCTTCTGTATTTGCAGAAAAGGTACATCCAAAATATATACCAAAAGGCACAGAATTGTTAAAATAGTCAATATCACTGAATAAAACATGCATTTTGCGCTCATAATTGCGAATGGATGTGTGATTTTAAAACATCCTTATTTGCTTGCATCTATGTATAACGTTTAGCTAGAAGTTGTTCTCCACTTAACCGATATTGCATGTAATTGCGAATAATAATACTAAGTTTAACTAAGCATCCGCAGGACACTTTATCTTAAGTTATCACCGTTCAACATACAACTGCTCTCTTATTTTATTTTATCAAATTTTTATTGTATTTATCAATCTTCTGTGATTTTGTTTTATTAAGATCCTGATAGTGTATCAAATATCATAAACGAAAGGCTGAGTGACGATAATTTACGTTTATTCGTATTTAATTGTTTGAATCAGCCATTCACAAACTTCTGAATAATCGACTATTTTCCAGAACTATCAACAAGTAATAACCATACCGCCATTTATGCCGTTCACCATTTATAGCGAACAGCCGTAAAAAGAAGCATATCGTAGATAGGCGAACATTGCCGAGTTGTTGTTGTTTTTTTATCTTCTAACATATTGTAGAGAGCAGTTATAACCAAGTATCGGAAAAAGTAGCGTATCATATAAAGCAGATTTGATTTTTATTACATGTTCACATGATCGTTTGTCTTACACAATTGAAAATATGGGTAGTTAGGGAGCGCATACCAGTAAGATAGCCACTTACTCGAACTGGCCATGTAGAAATTATGAAATAGGGGATACTATGAAGATATTTTGACATTTATCAAGCCTAAATTAATTATGGATACAGGTTTTGTGTTTTCAAGGTATTTAGAATATATTTGTTTAATAACTATTAGAAACCAAAAGCAGCCAGGTGATGATCAGTGTAATGCAGGGGCTTGAATTCGAAACAAGGGAAATCCTGTATAGTAATCCGTTTCCGCTTCAGAAATTCAGTTGCATGTTTTTGGATTTATTTTGCGGAAAATCGGTAGGGATGACTGCTATTGGCTATATTCTTTTCTGAATCTGCCGTTTCAGCTGGTTTGAAAGCAACCATTTCTGGGAGTTGTCGGTTGGACATTAATATTTTGCAAGATTTTGAGTTTCGTGATTTTTGCCTTGGCCGACTGTGCAAAAGTGATGATTGGACTGTGTTTCAGTGTTCCTTGGATTTTTTCAGGAGTTCTTAATAGCCTGAATTTGTGTTGCCTGAGTAGCTTATAGCCATATGTTTACAGTAATCACTGATTTCTGTTTCAGGTTGTTGTTGTGGATTGATTTCATAGACTAGGTACAGAGTGTGTGTCGGAAACTGTGAAATTAGGACCGGTTACTGGCGTCCGCCGCCTTAGGAGTAATTCCATATATACGGCGCTTGACTGGCATTCGGCATCTTATGAGATTGCTGTTACTTAATATCAAATAGATCTAAAATTGATTTGAAAGCCACCGAACACGACAAATATCAACATATTGCAGGCTCAGTTTAATTGAGCCTGTTTATGTGCAATAATGGAAATGGAAGTTATAAAACTGACATTGGAAACCAGTCTCAAATCTCAAGCGTCTAAATGGCTGAAATGGCGACTGTTTTTCTCAGTTTTAGGCCCAAGTGCTGATTACACAGCTTCATAGAAAGGAGTTTCGTATAAATGACTACATGAAAATCGTGTTATATCTATGTGTTATACTATTACGGAATCGGGAAAGGTGAATTTCAGCAAATGCCGAACACATGACCACACCATTGGCTCTTTTAATACAGTCCGATGACATGCACATTAATAAAAAACAAAACATAATATGATTCTTTCTCAAAGCTTTCATAAATCTTACAGTATCGAAAAAAACAACAAAACAAAACTAACGTTTAATATATCAACAAACCTCGTACGATGCATTATATGCTTATCAACAAACCTCGTACGATGCATTATATGCTTAATCTTAAGAGGTTTACTGATATACTTCAGATATCAAAATGACACTTAGTGCATACTATAACTCAAAGGAAAAAAGAGAATGAGGACGTAATCAGCCAAAGAATTCCATGAAACACTATTTGAAACCACTCTATAAGAGAACCTCTTCGATTGGACAGAAGTGGTCTTAAAAATGGAGTGGTCATAATTCAGGGGTAAACATAGTGCACAACTGTTTTAAGGGAAATTGACATTACATTCTTAATATCGAGGTAGACTTAATATCGAGGTAGACTTAATATCGGGGGTCCTGATGAGGGTTTTTAGTTTTTGGTAAGATGTCAAGTTTAAGTTAGACACTAACTGCGTTCAAATATTTCGAAATATTTCCAATGCCTTTTCAATTTGGTAAAATGTATTATGATATCATTAATAATTATTAATAAATATTGAAACCGTCATTTTGTTATAAATTATACCATCTTCCAAACAATCAAAACCGTCTTCATAATATTGTTTATAGAGCATACAGAGTGAAATGTCATATACAAATATATGGTATCCGGATGCTTTCTGATGAAAAATTCAGGTTCCTGTGCTTGATGGTAATTAACTACTGGAAATATTCGATTCATTGTTATACAACAGAGTATCACGTCACTGTCAACTTATCAATAAGTTTGGCCTATACAACGCTGTAGATCTAGCTGTAATACAGTATAATAAATAGATCTAGCTGTAATACAGTATAATAAATAGATCTAGCTGTAATACAGTATAATAAATAGATCTAGCTGTAATACAGTATAATAAATAGATCTAGCTGTAATACAGTATAATAAGAAGTAATGGAAGATCAAATTTCTTGTTTTTTAGTTCTTGAAGCATTTTTAAAGTCGGCGTATGCCTGAAAAGTTTTAATACTTACTGTGCAAAGCGAAGACATCCTAAAATATCTGCTAATAATCCCAACAAAAAGACAGTTGTTGCTAAAATGAATGCAATTAAATACTGTTTTATTTTCATCTGTGTAACTAAGTACAAACTTAAATTAATGAAATCTAGTGTTTACAAGGACTTGTCGCACGTAGCATGCTATTGACAGATAACGCGAGCGTAAACAAGTTGGTTATAAGCGCGCGTTTTCTCACAAAAGATCAGAATCGGATAAGTATTAATATGTTATTCACGTTTCATATGTAAGACCAGCCTATGGTAAGTTCAAGTTCTCCAACAGACTTTACAGTGTCGCAGAATATCCTTTCTAAGGCTGTACCCTACGGTTGTTTATTTTGTCACGTAATTTCTCACTTAGACAGAAAAATCTCTTTTTTAGCCGTGTGAGATTTCCTTTTCTCACTTCATAGATAGAAAAATTTCTACTTTTTAGCCGTGTGAAATGTCCCTATCCTTCATGGCAAAGACAGATTGCAGTCGTAAATCCCAGTTCCAGCTGCACGAAACAATTTCAATAATGGCCTCGGGGTTGGACCAGAGCCCTGTTTAGTAGGGACAATAAATGGCCTTCACTTCTTGGTGAACGGGCAACTTTGAAGGTTACTTACTGAGCTCGTGAAGGATACTTTTTGTGAACATTGATGCTTCTACCAGAGCCTTGTAACGGCTGCTACGCCAGAACGTAAAAGTAAAAACGTGCGCATGTGAAAGCTACTAGGGATTGGAACGAGTATTCGAGTACTCGATTAACGTTCGAGTACCCGAGTAGTTAATAAAGTATTCGAGTACTCGATTACAAAATGTAAAAAAAATCAACCAATTTTTATAACAGTTGTCTGTATGGAATCTTACTAATCACCGACTGACAGTTAATTTTAAACACCTCCCATCTGGTTTCCAGATGACAGTTAGGGGCACACATATCCGATAATTGGCACCTAATTGACGTTTTTGTTTG
Organism: Corbicula japonica; assembly: GCA_038501625.1. Lineage (NCBI taxonomy): Eukaryota > Metazoa > Mollusca > Bivalvia > Venerida > Cyrenidae > Corbicula > Corbicula japonica. Next base: position 13,653,868 of record JAZAYU010000006.1, on the reverse strand, counting down.
ACATATGTTTGATGCAGATCACAGACAATTTGCAATCATGAAAATTAGCGCCTGGATACCATATTTTCACGAAGTGTATATTTAACGATTATGTTCTAGTTTGTGACACGAGCTAAGTAATAATTGTTTGTAAAGTTTAATGTTTTCAAAAGTTGATGCTCGAAATGCATTAAATATGATTAAATATAATCAAATTCGGTGTGTTTGTTTTGTTTTATCAAGACTTCGTTAAAAAAACAACATTTGAAAAGGATGCAGTAGGAGGTTGCTAAATTCTGAATGCTGGAACTTGGAAGTATTTATCGTGGTATGAGTCTGTAAATGCTATTTTGCGAGAGTGTTTCATTCTTAAACCGCCGTTGGAAGCTTCGTTAACAGAACAGAACAGAACAGAACACATCTTTTATTAGAATCAGGTTCAAATACATTGAACAACATGATTTATAAGTTTGACAAATATGTGGGATGATGGGGGAGCTTTAACAATATCTGATGTGTGATTATATTGTTTGTTGGGGACAGACATAACTACATAACTACAAATACATAAGTAATCTGCTAAGTGTTTTTAGAACTTAACTTAAACATGCACATTACAAGTCAGAACGATCTATATCTCTACACTATACAACAAAAAAACAAAAACAAAACAAAAACAACGAATAAATAAGAACTTTATGAAATATAGATTAAACATTGGAGTGGCTCAGAGACATGTAAATTTTGCATTTGACCACATGAAACTCATTATCAGACGAATCGGTTTAAATTTAGGAAATAATAAAATGAGTTTGCATCGCATTTTTTTATAACAGTGCGTAACAGGTATTTTAGCAGCAATATCGCATGACAGTAAAACTTAGTGGTTTTAACAGTTTCAACAAACAACATATAATTAGGTTACAATACATAAATACTAATATCTATCGCGGAATCCAAAATAGAAAACGTATGTGCTGCCTTAATTAACTATGGGCGGTACACCTCATGATTGGTAAAAATTCACGTGGTATAGTCAATATACATGACAAATTACATAATCAATATAACAATTGAGCCAGGTTTGGTTCAGTTTCTAAATATGAACAAAAATAATAGATTGCAATGGTCCTTGCAGGAAATTTAAGCATGTTTACAAAGTAACATACGGACTATTTGCCACTGGTTGGTTCTTGTCGAAACGAAACACAAGGTACCAACGGGGCTTACGTTGTATAATAATTTACTTACTTGAATTTAAGTAGAATACAAGGTACCTTGTTAGAACATAGGGGATAATACATTCACCCTTTCTCCATAACATATGTTAAATCAGTGTATGTATAGACATAGATGGAAAAAGAATGAGTTAAAACGGACAGCGCCATTAATGATAAGATATTCACATCACATTGTTGATGCAAAGACAACTTGATATTACATAATAATATACATGTATTTCTTTTCAAAATTTAAAAGGAATAAATAAATAAATTAAACAACAAAACAGCAATTGAGAGAAAACGGTTTTAACTGACAGCATGCTTATGCATGGGATTTCATTAAAAAGAAAAAGGAATATGCTTCGTTAACATCGGGCTCTATGGAGGAAGTGAATGGAAAATAAAATGGTAATTAGCTGCTTTTTAATCGTGATATTTCAAATGGTAGATCTATGTACAATTCAATTTATTTGAAACATGAAATGTGACGAAATCACGGATAACTTTAGGTTACAAACAACCAATTCAATTTCTATAGACTTCCATTTTAACTTTTCATCAATTTCTGAATTTACTGTTGGGTCAAGCCCTTAAAATCTTACAGTAACTTCTCAAGAGAACCAACCTAGAGACAGCGTCAAATACCAGTTCTACCATAGCATGACCAATAAACTTTTTCGGCACTTTAGCCAGATGTGTATCACCCCAGTATCTGCGGAACTTTTGTTTACATTCTGTCAAAAATGATAGCTATTTTTAAAGCTGAATTTCAATTTTTTTCATTATCAATTTCATATTATTTGCATTCAAATTACTATAAAATCATAATATTTTATCAAAATATTGTTCTTTTTAAAAGTTTCTTTTTTTATAAGACAATTATATGTAGTCATTGGTGTATATAAAACGTTTAAATAATCATATTTGAGTACTGAAATACTGCAATCAACAATAAGATCATGATTCGTAAATTAGACGTCTATTCTTTCAAAAATACATAATTGTTCATCTGCAAAAGTAATAATTGTACAAAGATCGGATGATTTATGTTTTTTATATAATATACTGTCTCTTTCTATAAATAGTCTTTTTGCTGTTTTTCTAGTGTACTTGTGTAAGGCTGACACTAGTAAGCATGAACACTTTAAAAGCTCTGGAACCTCGTGGTTTACATATCAAGATTTAGCCAAAATCATATCTTCCGCGTCCCCAATGTTCAAATCGCTCCTTCGCGCTTGATATGTCGCACAAAATGGCCTTTATTTATGGTAATTGATAACAACACTGATTAGGTGATTGTAACTTAATGAATGTTTCTTACATACCAATAATGAAGTCTCATACAAACTATCGATACGAATTACAGAATTATAGACGAATCAGTTTCATTCAGAAACGTTACAAAAAATTCTTCACACATTTTAGGCATAGGTGAGCAAAGCCATGATACCGAGTTACACTTAAGGTAGTTCTCTACTGAAATCAGAGTGTCAAACTTTTTTCTAACCTTGTTTTTTATCAACAATAACCTTTATGAAGTTGTTTTATCATAAAATTAGGGTAGGTCAGTGATTGAACTTTTTCGCAAAACGTGTTTGAGTTTATATAGTAAAAGTAAGCAAATTTCAATCAAAATTTGCCTCAAAAATGGTACTTTTTTAAAAATTTTACACACAGCAACATAATAAATTTGACAAAATATTCAATAAAGTTAAAAATAGTATAAATATATGTTCAAAGAGAGAAAATATATGTAAAAAATGACCTTTTATGCCCTACTTTTTTTCTTATAATTTCAATATTTCAGCAAAATTTGAGATTTTATAGTTCTTTTTTTAAAGATTATTTCCAATTAACTAAACAAAAATATAGAAGTAGTGTCAAACTTTTTATGGTAAGACAGTATGTTGTAGGTGATTTATAGCCAATGAAAAAACTTAAACGAAAACAGTATGTCAGTGATCATTTAAGAAAGTTATTTACCAAAATGTTACCCCGCCCCCTTATTTGATAATTAAAACAACACATCTGTGATTACAGTTGTTAATTTAATATGGCACATAAGAAATAAATTCTAAACATTAAAAGTACACAGCTGACAAACTAACATTGCTCAAAACTCATACAAGACCGGCTGCACAGTGTCAGTGATATTGTTCATTGCTGCCATGAATCTGATCATGAAGGCAGGAGACCGGGAAACCAGGGGACCGAAAACCAAGTCAGACATCAGACTCCCACCGAATAGGGGCTTTATGGATGACCTAACAATCACAACTGAGTCCCACATACAGGCACGGTGGATTCTGAACGCTCTGGAAGATGTTGTCACATGGGCCAGAATGAGCTTCAAGCCAAGGAAATCCCGGGTATTGATACTGAGGAAAGGCAAGGTCTGGCCGAATACGACCCTTAGAGTCCAGGGTGAAGAAATTCCATCGTTGATCAACAACCCAGTCAAATGCTTAGGGAAATGGTTTGACACTACGCTGAGTGACAACACCAACAACACTGAGCGCACTAAGCAGCAGCTACAGGATGGGCTAAAGAAGATTGACGGAACAGGCCTGCCAGGGAAGTTCAAGGCCTGGTTGTTCCAACATGGACTTCTACCTCGTCTTCTATGGCCACTAACGTTGTATGAGGTAACAACATCAACTGTTGAAGGCCTGGAGACCACGGTCAACAGGTACCTGAGACGATGGTTTGGACTCCCTCCTTCCATGACAAGTATTGGACTCTACAACAAGACCGGTATGCTGCAGCTCCCTCTATCATCTATTGTAGAGGAGTACAAAGTCAGCAAGGCAAAGCTTGTGTTGACCCTCAGAGATTCTAGCGACATGAGCATCAGTAGAGCAGGGATCGAGGCTCGCACGGGTAGACGTTGGTCAGCATCCAGCGCTGTGGAGAAGGCGGAGAGCAGATTGAAACACCAGGACATTGTGGGGATAAGCTGCTCAGGCAGACAGGGCCTTGGAAACAACACCGGGCCACTATGGAACTCTGCCACTACAGGTGAACGCCGAGCGCTTGTCCAGAGTGAGATCAGGAGAGAGGAGGAAGAGTCAAGGAAAGTGAAGGCAGTCCAGATGGGGAACCAGGGAAGTGGCAGACATCAGAAAGGAAACTAACCTGGACAGACATTTGGAAATACCAGTTTTTCCAACTCCAATTCCTGATCAGGGCGGTATATGATGTCTTGCCAACACCTGCCAACCTTTAGAGATGGGGGCTGGCGGAAGCAGCTGAGTGTGCACTATGCGGAAGCAGAGCTACTCTGGACCACATCCTGTCGTCGTGTAAAGAAGCTTTATCCCAGGGAAGATATCGATGGAGACACGACCAGGTACTTCGGGAGATAGCTGACACCCTCGAGAGACAGAAGAAGAAGGCGCGGGTACATGTCAAGCCCGGGCTCTTCAACTGCATCCAGGCAGGGGCAAGGATAGAAGGCAACAAGGGAGGACAACCCTGCAGCATACTTGACGGCTCTAATGACTGGGTGCTGCGGGCAGACATTGGGAAACAACTACAATTTCCAGACGTTGTCCACACCACCCTCCGTCCCGACATCGTGATGTTCTTAATCAAGGCAAAGACGATTGTCATTGTGGAGTTGACGGTGGCTTGGGAAGAAAGATGTACCCAAGCGCACGAGCGCAAGAAGGCCAAGTATGAAGACCTCATCCAGGAGTGTAGACAGGCTGGATGGAAGGCTTGGAACTATCCAGTCGAGGTTGGATGTCGAGGGTTCCCCGCACCATCATTGGGGAAGATGTTCCAGGATGTTGGCATCGTGGGACAGGCAAGAAAGTTGGCCATTAAGAAGGCTTCACAATCTGCTGAAAAGAGCTCCAGCTGGCTGTGGCTCAGGAGGAACGCCAGTAGCTGGAAGCCGTCCACTAATGGGTAGTGTCTGATCAACACTATTGCCCACCACTTTGAGCTTGTCCTGGGTTTAAAAGGGCGAAACAAGCAGTGACAAGTGGTACCCAGCTGATGACATTAGTGGAAGCAGTTCAACTGTATCAAGCAACATACAAAGTGCCAAGAAAAACCAACAGATGCATAAATTATTATCATTATCTGATGATGAATTACCCCATCACTCATATAAAGAAAAATATTCCTTACAAGAGTCTTAAATTGTAATAAATAATTCAAATAAAACTCATTTTGTTTATAAAGTATTAAGTCTTTGAATTCAAAATACAAAATAATACAAATTTTGATTATTTAAAGCACTGAATATAATGACAACAACTTATTTACCGGGTAGTACTCGGTATGCTCAATTTCTTAAATGGTTACCATGTATTTAAAATTTGAAATGTGTTTAAGTTCATAAAAGTAATATTAATCGTTTCATCTTAAAATCTAATTGCTTGTATTAAAATAAGTTTTATGATGTGTAATAAATGCCTTAAAGTATGTTAATGGTTGTAATGTTGCTCAAGTACAAAACAAAAAATTTAAAAAAAAATTCATTATTTCATCCAAAAAATCCTGCCACACAAGTTTAGTCATGTTCTATAATGTTTAACTTCAAACGTTTCAACTGTAGAATCCTATAAATCATATGTTGTTCTAACTAAAAGACATACAAACTCACAGTAACCCAAAAGGCATAAATAGTGTGCAAAATAATGTTTACAAACCAAGTAGATTTACCCCACCCACTTTAGGAGTCCATGTCTTCAGTTCTTTTACTCTTATTGAAAATGTCACATCATTATTCATTTTAACACACTTTTACAGAAAACAGTTTTACTGAACTTTGATAAAGAGAAAATAGTTTACATGTGAAAATATGTCTTTTAATGTGACAGATGTTGCACTAAAATTATAACCTTACTGTTTCATGTTTTTACATTGTGTCTATAAAGCTATATGATTAGTAATTCTAAACATAACACAGCATATTTATTCATTCATGACCACGAATATTATCCATACTGATGTAAGAAAAACATGTTCAATATTATACTTTGAAATGTTCAATGGCTAAGTTGTTTTATCAAATCTTAAGTGTTTAATGCTTATATGCATTTTTATTTAATCATAATAAACAGTTCACAGATCAATGATCTTTATGCACAACAATCATGAGTTCAGTATATCACAAGATTCAGCTTCAACTGATGGATAAATTTCAAGCATCATTGACTTGTTTTTACATTGTATTACTTGAAGCTTCTTTAATCAAATGTACTTGTACATAGACTGCATTCTTTTGAAAGATCTAGGAGGCTAAATGTCTGTTTTTATATAAGATTCTGCTGCAATCTTGGTGTGTTTGATTGATTGATCCTTGGTACAGCCACATTCTTCACCACCCAAAGCTGCATGTATCATATCTGAAATTCAAGGCAACATAAACATTGTTTTTCTAAATTGGCAATGGCTTAACACTGATTACCCTCCTGATAATAGTTGAGATATTTGAGTATTGAATTTCAAACTGTGTAAGCAAATAAAAAGCATCAATCATAAAAACCATCAAAATACACAGCTTTTACTACAGTAGGGCCTCAGAATGTTTGTCTGAATTAAGTCATTATTGCCAATAATTTTTGAAAATTACAAACTTATGATAACTTTTTATAATAACATGAGTGTTCATGATAACACTTATCATGTATGTTCATAGAGTTTCTGAGGTACTTATTAAATTGGGAAATTCAAAGTATTGAAATGTATTAAAATTAAGTTTTAATTAATTTACATTAACATTATTAGAGTATCACCTAAGAGCATTCATCTGGATATTTAGTGATTTGGCCTAAAGTAATTGCAAGTTAAAATCAGTTATTGTAAAAAATAATTTGTGATAATTTTTATCTCCAAATAAAGTTAGAATGATTCTTTTTCAGCTGAAAATATAGCCAATTACCAGTATAAAATAATTTTTGAAGTTACTGAAATGAAAATAAATACCTTTTTATGGCAGACCAGGCATCATCCATTATGACAGTATGGGTTTGTTTTTGGAATTTTCAGGAAACACCAAGTTACACCACTCATATGTCTGCCAGACTTTTACTGAACAGCTGGCAAAAACATCTTCAGCTCATGGGCTTGTTAGGAAGACAAAACCTTCAAATTAAAAAAAGAAACTTACAAATCATCTCTAGATGTGCTGATATTATTTTTCTGAGAATAATTTATGCATAAGTATACAGCGATGTTCTAAGAAAATTGTTTTTATAACATTTTAGACATATTATTTGCATGTTTTCTTCTCGTTAACATATATTCTTTTATTATAATTGTTTGATTATGGGAAAATATTAATGCATATTTTGATAGCGCCTGCAAACAACAAAAGTGCTGACTTTTTTCATTGGCTCTATAATTATCCAGTTTTTGATGTTACTTGCAATACTTGCATTTTAGAACTGTCCCAGACTATAATCACAGTTGAATGTACATATTTTGCAAGACCATTTTACCAATCTTACAAATCCAAAGGTAAATCTTGAATAACATGTATATCCATCCCTTGTGCAACAAGTTTTGATCCAGGTCAGCCTATGCATGCATGTAGTCTGATCTTGATCTCTACTGTGTGCTTCTTCTTATAATCATATTTGGTTTTTTTCTATAATTTTTAAGAATTCACAATAGAACCAGTTACCGGACATCTCACCTGTGAGTCTACAGTAGGTCTACAGTCATTGACCATTTTTATATAGCCAACCAAAAATATTTCTATGGCAAATCTTTGAAAAAATATTGTTAAATGTGCAGTACTGTTTAGCTTTATCAGGCAACCTCCATGATCGATTGCACAGCTATAATTAGCAGTTTATCACATTTTTTGCCGTTGTTGGCAAATTCAAAATTTTCGACCAATAAAACCTGAAGATTCCGTCATCCTGTTCTTACGATCAGCATAATCCATATTTGCAGGCTCTGTCGTAGCACTAGCCATATGCGGTTTTTGATTTATTCAGCTCGTACAAACATTAGAATTCCTTAAACTCCTTAGAAAATGGAAATTTTATCAGTCCAACACATTTTTTGTTTACAGTACCGTAAAGTAGTATCTTGCGAAGGGAGGTAAATCTTGGGTAAATCGGGATGTCGCAAAAGAATTTGTAGGCGAAACAAACGAAATCAAACAGATCGAGTATTATGATTTATTGGATGAATGGTTTTAAGTATACCTGATTGGACTCCAGATGTTTAAAAGATAAAATTTTAGAGATCGCCGTTTCGTTCGCGACGTTCATAATCTGTTGCGCGAAATCCTGCGCAGTCGACGTAATTACGTCAGTAGAGAAATACCTTAACAACTTTTCTCAACATACACCTGCGTACTAGGGCATTACCGGCTTGATAATTGAGCTATTGCACTAAAACTTTCAATAAAACATGCAAGTAATACTAACTGATTTATTAGTAAAACATTATTCAAAATGACAGACAAATGACTGCTCACAGTCATTTAGAATACTGACACTCACAGAAAACAAATTCACAATATCAGTTAAAGACGCATATGGCCACCTTCAGCGATGAACGGTTAAATCGCGAAAATATTGTTGAAGCGGATTTTTTACTTTGGGTGATCAGTTAAAACGCTGTGGGCTGGTGTGTCAATGCACAAGGGGACTGTAGCAGTTTTAATACATTGGAACCTATATTCTGCAGAATATCAGCGACAAGTCCTTGTTCCGGTTGTCCTTCCACGTCTCCAAGAACAAAAGTGCATGCAGTAAATGCATGGTGGTGCACTGTGTCATCGTTCGGCGAACACCAGACGTTTTCTTGAGGTGAACAACGTCAGAATATTTCCATAAAAAGGTGAAATATGCATATCAGGAATCGCCACATTCAGAAAAAACAGCCTCCCCACACAGTCAAGAAGAAGAGAGGGGGAGAGAGCATGGTTAATAAAATAATCAGTTTCAAAAAAGACACCACTAACAATAAACAAAAATGAGAACCCGAGGGGTTACCGCCTTGGAACGGTCAGTGGCAAATCAAATTGCCACTGGGGGTTTAAACCAGGTTCTAGGGTGCACCAACCTCACACTTGCCCCAACAGGTTCTCATATCACAAAACAAGTACAAGTTGTCTTGGTGAAAAGACTCCAACCCACTTATCTGCTTAACAATGTTGCATGCAAAAGCACACAAACATATAAAACATAAGAAGCTAAGAGCATTGCAAAGCCGAAAGGGGTACTCAATGATCTTACCGAGACCAGAGCTCCTGGAGTAAAATCAGCAAGAACACGATGACAGGGATAAAAGAAACAAATCGAGTTTCTAGGTTCTTTTAAGAAAAGATTTCCCCAATAACCTTCATAAACTCTTAAACCCCTGCCACCGTCGTGCAACCAAAGAGGTAAGCATAATGATCAACTGTAGAAGGGTTAATCACCAGGCCTGCAGAGCGCTGTAAAATATCATGTTGGTAACCTTTCTTTTTAAATTTACAGATGGTTTTTACGAATAACCGGGAGAAATTAACACTGCCTTTAATCTTTTTAAGTTTATAAATTAAATCTCCATAAAAAACTGGTTGTGAAATACCTTGTTGCAAAAGTGATTTTAAACTGCATTTGTATTTATGAATTAAATCTGGGTATCGGCGATAAAACTTGCAAAAGGTTTTCCTTAATTTGTGATACCGATAACCTTGTTTTAAGAGTTTTTCTGTAATGCAAAGATTACGTTCATTGAAATCATTAACATTGTTGCAAGCTCTTGAAAAGCGAACAAGCTGTGAGATATAAACCCCATAAGATGTTGCACGGGGAACATCGCCGTCTAAAAACGGAAAATTTACTATATTAAAATTAAAATCATCTCTTTTATCATAAATTTTAGTAGTGACATAACCATTTTCAATGGACAGATTTAGATCGAGAAAGTTTGCTTGCTTTTCTGAAGTGTTCGCTTTGTTAAGTTGTAGTTCTTTGGGATAAATCTTATTAACCAGTAATGGAAAATGGTTATTGTCGATATTTAATAAATCATCAAGGTACCTCGAGGTGTTGTTAAAAGCTGTAATTATATCATCTTGATGTTCAGTAGAAAGAGATAACATAAAGTCTCTTTCATAACAGTATAAAAACAGATCAGCAACAAGGGGTGCACAATTAGTACCCATTGGGATGCCTATTACTTGTTTATAAATAGAGGTACCGAATCTAACATAAATATTATCCAGTAAGAAAGTTAGCGACTCTATAAGGTCTTGACAAGTCCATAATGTATAATTATCATAAGAACCATCTGTAAAAAATGCCCTATGTTCATTACAAGCGATGAAGGTTTTATTTTCTCTAGCAAACGTTTTTTCAATGAGACTGGTTAGTTTGTCTCTTATTAAATTATGAGGGAGCGAAGTGTATAATGTTGAGAAATCAGAAGTAGACAAACAGAACGCCCGAAAATTATTTGATTTAAGCTTTTTCAAAACGTCATTTGAATTTTTAATCGACCAAAATAAATTTTTGCCAGAAGTTTCAAAAACCTTATCACAATACCTAATTACGTGTTCTTTTATAGCTGTAAGACAAGATGTTAAGAGCACGGATAATTTAGTAGTAGTGCAAGAACTAGAGTTAGCAATAAATCTTGCTTTATACGGTGTTTTATGCATTTTAGGTAACCAATACATAGTAGGTACTTTGTCTTGTTTCGGCTCAATACTGATTCTAAATTTTGTAATTTGTAGAGTGTCTGCAGTAACAATATCACTCTCAGATGAAGAAGTCAGTATATAAGCATTAGTGCTGTTCAGTTCTTCAGTTTGAATATTAATATAGTGTATTCGTCACACTATAATTACATTATTAGAAGCCTTATCAGCAGGTGTTAAAACAAATCTGTTATGAAAGTCTTGAATTCCTTTTTTCAAATGACGAAAGTTAAAACGAGGTCGAGGTGGTAATAAAGCAATGTTTCTTTCATAAAATGATATACGGGTGTCAATTATTTTGAATATGTGCTTTTTCCAGTTAGAAAGTGCATAAGGCTCGGCATGTTCTCTTTTGCACCATTTATTGCAAAATAAGTTCAAAGACTCAGCAATTTCTGCACGGCATGCATTAAAGTCAACTTTGGATGATATTCTATATTTGGGACCTTTAGAAATTAAATTACGAATTCTAGAGTCTTTGATTAAATGGTGCGCTAGAACTCCGGATCTAAATGTCATTGTAAATCTGTCGTGTGATCTTGGAAGAGGCGTACGAAACAGGAGGGACCAACTATGCAATTTGAAAAGGGGCTTCTTCAGGAATGGGCTTAAGATTTCATAAAGAAGTCTTTCAGCACTGTATTAGCTCAATGAGATTCAATGTGTCTTGAAGTTATACGCGCTGTTGGTGTCATACTCTTTATTGACTGATGTGAATTTGTATTCTGTGGGTCCCAGTAGTCTAAATGACTGACAGCAGTCAGTTGTCTGTCTTTTTGAAATCTGTTTTACTGATAAATCAGTTAGTATTTATTGCATGTTTTATTGAAAGTTTTGGAGCAATAGTTCAATTATCAAGCCAGTAATGCCCCAGTTCGCAGGTGTATACTTAGAAAAGTTGTTAAGTGTATATTTATCTTATCCATAAAATAAAACTCGAAAACGGAATTTCACCATAAAAATGTCAGAATGTCGTTTCTACCTATTCATAACCTCGCTTAAGATATATAGCTACTTCAATATCAGTTATGACAGTTTCTAAAACTAGATAATGTCATGTTTTATTGGGCACTTCCTTTCACAGGTTAGAAGCGAATCAAAATTAACACAATCATGATTAACATTGCCTTTAACATTTCCTTTTTACGTTAATATGTTCGCATAAGAAGCTTGTCACAAGCTGAAACTTTTTTTGTAAAATCTATCACTGATGCCAAGACAGCCTTGCTACCAGCTAGATGGTTCTTTTTTGTTTAACTTTTTTATATTTGTTCTATTTAACTGTATAATATTAGTTCAGCATGGTATCTGTCGAGCATTCTTTGTTCTGAGAAACTGTGGAATTTTTAAAGGTGTCTGTCAGTTTTACTTAATTTTTCTTCTGTCATGACATGTATTACCTGTTACTGTTTCTGTAGGAAAGTGCTATTTCACATTCAGAAATAAAACTTGCTTAACGTAGGGACAGAAAAGCCCGTTGCAAATTGTTTTGCCACTGACCGTTCGAAGGAAATAACCCGTCGGGTTCACTTTTTTGTCAAATGTTTATGGTGCCTATGCTGAAATCTATTTTTATTACACATGCAATTTTTCATCCTCACTTGTTGGCCGTGTGGGGAGACTGTGTTTTCTGGATGTGGCCATTCCTGATAAGCATATTTCTCTTTTTGAAACGGTCAAATGCAATTGGCGCTGGAAGTCGAGTTAGCTGGAAAGTTTTGTTACTGCTATCAGCATAATGCTTTATTGCTTTCAACGTCAACAGAATTAATGCTGTGCCTGCTCTTCGTTATATCTCTGCCAGCATTATTTCCGCTGTTACTACTGTTACTTCAAGTAGTATTACCGCTGTAACAACCGATTTACTGTCAACACTGTTACAGCTGTCACGGCCACTTGTATAACTGCTGTTACTGAGGTGTTTTTTTTTCAGTTACTGATGTCATTGCCAACGTAGGATGGTGGTGATACGACAAATCACCCGAAGTTATGTTTATCTAAGGACAGGTAATTGGTGTTCAGTTGAATTTATGAAACATCAAAGGATGGTTGTTAGTCTAAGGACGGTCGTATAATTACAAGAGATAAGTTAATACAATCGTTGATGTTATGTTTGTGTGATCTTCAGATTTTACGTGAAATCGACGACAGTCGTGACGATTTAAACCATATGCAGGTCTCAAATAATCTAAATAATCTTAAACGACAAGTGTGACTGGGGCTTTAGCACGATGCCTATACTTGTAAAAAAACACTCTCATGAAGCAAGAAATTGTATTTCAATATTTCGGAGCGTTTTATATGGATGGTTTTAATATTCCAGCATGAATAACTTTAGTTTACATATTGTTCAGTCCTCCTAAACATATATCTCCTGCTAAGATCTCCTCTGTAAGTTGTTTTTGTAGCGCATCAATCTGGAGACTTCGAGATCAAGCGTATTATTATTTTGTCAAGAATATTGAAGCGGCCAGAGACTTTAAGATCCGACACAATTGTTAAGATTGCAACAGGCGACTTTTAGTATCGGCACATATGCCAAGAAAACATACATCGGAGCTAAAAAGTAATATACAGCACAATTTGTCAAGCAAATATGCGATGGACATACAGTCTTCTAGATCATTCTTGCTAAGCTGTCAGAGTATATACAAATGTAACAAATGAGTTTAAGATGAATGGAAATGCATGTAGTGTAGGAAGTTCTGTATTATGAAAAAACAAATCTCCGAAATAACACTGGTACTGGATCGTTTAATTTGTACCCATTACGCTTATTTAATTTTAAAACCTAATTTAAGATAGTTAAATATGCTTAATGTAGTAGAGTTATCTCCTTTAAAATAACTTTATCTAGGTAATCATGGTTACAATTAAACAGCAAAAACAAAAATGTTCTCCATATTCCTCAACAGATAAGATCCAAATAATCACAGTTGCATTTTAGTTTTTAACGTAATTAAACCTTACTACACATATCTTTAGTAAATCATTCAATTTCTTAATCGGAATATGTCAAGTTTGGTAATTGATCAGTTACTTTAAAAGAAGGAAACAACCCAACTTCTCCTGTTTCTACGTTTTTCCCCTTGGAATACCCATTCCCACGATTGTCAAATATAACTATCTTTTGTCCCTTAGAAAATGATATTTCGTCTGAATGTTTTGCTGAGTAATCCTCTGCTGCTTCGAAGAGGTGAGGATCCTGTCCGTGAAAATAATAAATGGCATCCAGGGATTTAAACCAGCCAGAAGCATCAGCATGTCGCGTTTGCATGAGTTCATATGCCGCTCGGCAAACCTGTAATGTATAACAATTTATAGTAATTTATTGTGTTGTTTTCTTCTTTCATGCATACTCTGGTAGAAAAATCGACCCTCAAATCAAAGTCATTCAATGGCATTAATATTAAAATACCCACCATATACCATTCCGTCATATGAAAACTGGTATATTCATTTGAAAAGGATTAATATTTTTATGTGCTGCCTTTGTATGATGTAGAAACTTCAACTTGCTTCATCGACCAAATCTGAAAAAAGTCCTGGTGACTGACTGTTGTTTCATTTTAACGCCATGTGTTGTTTTGTGTTGGTGGTTGGATTACTTTTGTATAATAAAAAACTTTAGGGAACTTTAATGTCTAGCAATTTTTCTTTACTGTTCTTTCTTTTTTTACATACAAAAAATAAAGATCCATAAATAGCATGTGCAGTTTGTCGTAAGAGATATTTTGATAATTTTCCTTTATATTGATGAAAGTGCAAAGATAACTGTGGACGGTGTTTCTGTTAGGTTCAAAATTGAATGTAAAGCTGCATATTAACAGTTCATTGTGAAATACCGCAATGTCTTAGCTGTGGTTTCTTTTAATTGTATCACTATATAATGCATATAAATGCCTTAAAAGGAGAAATCTTCGGATCTGTATGAGTGATCTTTACTACGACAGTAACGCTCAAACACGTTTGGCTTTAAACATTCGTACGTTGACTATGTAAGAATATTATAACATATTTATTTTGTTTACAGGTTTTCATTTGTTTACATTATACATTTTGATATTTGAAAACACTTGTTATTATCGTTCTTTTACGTGACCACTGACCAAGCACCTTTAAGTCAAATACTTACGTTAGAAGAAAACGTGCAGACAATATAATCACACAGTGAAAGCAAATGGATGTCTATGTATATCCCTCTTAACGAATGCTCACTGAACCTGCTTGTATTGGCAGCATTAGATGCATTGGGGTTGCTTAGAATATTATAGCTTGGATACCTAAATAAAGTAAATAAAGTAAACATATTGCAATTTACACATGATTGCAGTCTTTCAATTAGCCCGTTATCACTTACCAATGTTCTAACTACACATATCATATTTTTTAAATTTCTCAGCAAGGATTCGGGAAATACACTGCTAACTTAAAATATAATAAGATACATCTTTTTCACTTCTTTGTATGAACAAAATATTAAATTTTCTTTACGCGTTTAGAAACCAGTGATATTGAATCAACGTAGGGGTAAAACCAAAAGTCACAAAATTGTCGGTAGAGGCTATATTCTCCGTAAACGAAAATTCATGTCTCATTGTTTATATATGGATTTTTTTAGTAATTTTGAACAATTCTATACAATTCTGCAATAGTGCGATTGTTTAGCTGTTACACAGAAGATTATTCGGTATTTTTTCTGTTTTCAGTATATCATCTATACAAAAGCTACAGTTAATTTTGTGACTTTTGGTTTCGCCCTCACCTCGATTATATATCCTTGGTTTAAGAACGCATAGAGGGATTTCAATGGAAATTTCAGAAAATGAAGTAAAATGGTGCATCTTATTATGTTTCAAATTTGAAGACTTCACTCCAATTCTATCCGGAGAAATTAAAAAAAATATATCGGTGTAGTTAGAACATTGGTTAAGAGTATGTACAGAAAAGCGCGTGAAGAACAGAACTTATGTTTTACCAAGTAAGCAGAATAATCTGCCATCTATTATAGATGATTCTTCAAAATGCAAAGGTGCCTGCATTTTTCTGTTGTTTTTTATATCAATTTAATAATTCTGTGATCATAGCAGTGAATGACAATTTTTGCATTTGGTACGCAAGAAACAATAAAATCTTCACAATACAACACAAGCACAAAATTAATCATTTAACTTTTTTTCGACCTGCCAGGTAACTTACTTTATTTCAGTTTCATTCAGTACGGCTGGATCGTCAGACGCCAGATATATTGTACGTTGTATACCGGGATTTCGATATTCATATTCGTTGAACCATTCTTCAACATATCCCATATACTCTTCCACGGAGTGGTATTCTGCTTCTGTCCCAATTTTGTCTGTCCGTCGTATATGGACACTATGTTAAACGATCAAAACAATACTCTGTAATTAGTAACAATATGAATTAGTATAGTTTTATCATAATGAAAACCTAAACTTGTATTACATTATTATTATTTTTATTAAACTACATCATTTGTAAATTTTGTAAAGATATTATCTTCAATTTTCTTTATAAACATATTTGTAAACATCTGTGATTTAACTATATGTGATACCTTCCGTCCTCCACCCACTTTCCATTTGCCGAACAGTTCTCAGGCCAATGTATCAAGTTAATTAGAAGAAAACATTCATATGAATATGTAAACTTTTTGGCTAAGGTACCAATAAATAAATAAATGAAAAAATAACCACGACACAAAAGGTACTTATTTATATATGGGTTAAACGTGTCTAAATCTTTATGAGAGCGTTTTAAATAAAATTTAACTGTACAACCAATGGTAATAAGTTGTTATTTTGTTTGTTTTTGTTTGTTTTTGTTTGTTGTTGTTGTTTGTTGTTTTTTGTTGTTTTTTTTTTTTGGGGGGGGGGGTTATCTCGGCCTAATATGAATATTTCCCAATATTAAAGCTTATGAAAAATATCAATATTCACCCAACTATAGGATTTTGAAAACCAAGCTCCCTTATTTTTTCCTCTGTTTGATTGCGCATGCTTCCATTTGGTCTTGTTACATATAATACAAATTGGCCGAACCACCAAGACTCTGGGTTGCCATGGAAACGGCGTATTTTGTTCAGAAGGTCATCTGGTACAGCGGGGAGCAGATATCGCGGTGGGTTTTTAATATGATGAAATACTGAAAGGCCATATACAGTCAGGTTTTCTGGAATAAATCAAAAACAAAATGTATTTTATAATAAAATAAGTCATTGACTTTGTAATTTAAAATAAGCGTGGTTTAAATAAGTTTGATGTTAATTTCTGGAATAATTCATTGTACGACACCACAAGGGCGCTAAAACGATAGTGCAAAAATGAATGTCGTGTCGTGTTTCATCAATGTTCTTGCTGATTTGACCTCGGGTGCTCTGGTCTCATAAAGGTGATTGAGGGTAATTTTGTTGACGATGCTACTAGTTTCTTCTTGATTTATTTGTTTGGTTGCTTTTGCATGCAACATTGTCGAGTGAATGTGTGGGTTGGTGCTAATTCATCAAGACAACTTGTACATATTTGTTCATATAAGAACATTTTGGGGTTAGTTTTTGGTTGGTGCACAATGGACTCTGGTTTAAGCCCCCATTTGCTAATGGCAAAATCTTTTGTTGCTGACCGTTTCGGGCGGTAACCCTTTAGGTTCTCATTTTTCGTAATTTTTGGTGATGTCTTCTTTTTCATTTCACAATTCCATTAATTTTTTTCCATTCGCTTTTTAGCCGTATAAGAGGCTATTTTTCGGCTATTTTTCTAAGTGTATCTATTTCTGATATGCATATTTCATTCTAGAGAGGTGATAAAAATACAGTTATAAAACTTTTCTGGGCTTCATTAATTTAATTATTTAGTTAAAAAGAAGTGACAGACCGTGATTAAAATACTTGCGCACCATTGATTATATAATCGACGTCACCAAATGGTGCCCGACATGTTTTACTCAGCGGTTCGAAAATAGTTGCCCAGCCCTTACGGGCGTAGAGCCAATCTATCGAATCCAGTATCAAGGTGCGCTCGGTTGCGTAGGCGACCAACAAACAGTAAGCTACGTGATGCAACTGACAACCAAAACCACATGCCTGGTCAAGATCACAGACAATTTTTCGTGCATGTTGACAAAGTTTAGGATGCTGAAATGTGACAAAGTCAGCAAAATAATATTGAAAATATATTGCTAGAGGCACTTTCATTTGAAATTCACAGAAGCGCTATTTGTGCAGTGTGGCGGCCGTAAAAAGTCTCCCCGTACATAGAGTCAGTACGGCTATCAGTAATATAACCCGTTACCGATATCATGCAGTGATTGTTACGTATATCAGGGCGATTCGATCAACCTTTTTTGGGGTTGTCCCGGCTAACTCAGTTGGTTGCGTCGCAGGAATTGCAGGGCTAGGCGCTGTCGCCGTGACGGTGCGGGTTCGCTCCCAGCTAGAGGCACTATCATTTACCATAGGAAGGTTAGTTACAACGAAATTATTGTAGTTGCACAGGCATTACTCCGGGATACCAAAGGCCACCTCTAGACACCCCAGTTCTGTGACAAAATCGCTATATAGGGTGTCTTAGCCATGAAAACAATCAATAACGTATGACAAAACAACTCTAATTGATATCTAAACACGACAACAAGGAAAACATAAAAATATATCGAATGAAAAATATTCATGTAGAAAATAGTTTTTTTGAAATAAGATTTTAAATAAAAAAAAAATTCTGACCATGATTCTCATCCATAAACCTAAATAATTGATTGATTAGATTCGACCATAATAGATTGTTGGTTATACGAATTCTTTGACAGTCTCAATTAGATAATCTTTATATAATTTACAGCACCGCACCTAAGCAAGATTGGAAACTGGATGCATTTTGTCATCAATGTAATGGAAAATAACAAAATTTAACCTGTAAGCGTAAAAATGACAAAATCTGACCTGTAAGGCGTATATATTTCTTTGAACGAGTTCGGCAAGTTTCTGTGATTCTCTTTTTCTCCAGCCGGATACATCGTCGACCGTGTTACTCAGCTTGTACATGTCATTCTGTAACTTTCTTATAAAACAGTCATCTTTTATTATCATTTGTCAATCTTTTTTTCTTTTAATTACGTATGAAATGAAACACTACTACTGCTTTATTTAGGATCTAAATATTTGAAAACGGTTTCTGAAAAAGATGAATTGGGAACTTCAAAAGCCGAGGAATACGACAAATATGAAAATATTGCAGCTCGGTTTGATTGAGCCTGTTCATGGGCAGTAATGGAAATCCATATTACTGCCCACGCCGCCTAGCCCCGGGTTGAGCGCAACTTAATATTTACACCAATAAACAGTAAAATTTTGATCTATCCTAAACGATGGAAAAGTAATTTGTTATAAATCCATGAATCATTTTAGCATAGTTGAGCGTGAATCCGCAAGATTGTTTTTATTTCTACTATTATGTAAACCATGTTCTTTAGTTTATTTAAATTTCTTTTCAGCGAGAAAAGTTTATAATAAAAGGAACATAATGACAATATGCAGTCTGTAGATTCGTATTATTTCTTGTTGCGTATGTAAACCCCATCATATTGTTTACATAACCAACTCGAAAAATACGAACCTACAGATTGCATACTGTTATAATATTCCATATTTATCTGATTTCAGAAGTGTTATAATTATGGCAATATTTTTAAGAAATTTAAGATAGATACCAATATTAAAAATTTGAAAATTCTACAATTGATAAATAAAAGACACAGAAATCATATTAAATTTTTAAAAATGGTTTCATCCGTTGTTACAACTCAGGTATTTTTGAAATGTCTTCTTTCCTTTGTATGCTTTATAAAACAAAAATACTAAACACAAAAATGTCCCACACACAAAACTATTTTACAGCGATTCTAGCTAGTCTGAACGCCCTCAAATATAGAGTCTTACAAATAAAAACAAAAACATTTTGACGGAAAGCTGTAATAAGCTCATCTCCTCGTGTTTTCAAATCCAAAATGTTTATGTTTAACGACCAAAACAAATGTCAGGATATTTCCTGTACATTTGTAAGATCCTTATCTACTTACAGTATTTCAACTATTTTACTACAAAAATAGTTACTATTTAACAAAGGATTGAACCTGGGGCTTTTGGATGTCAAGCGGCCATTATCCGCTGTACCAAGAAATATTTATTGCAAGTATTATATATAAATATGGCAATTATTTTCAACAAGAACTAAATATATCCTCGTTAGTATCGGTTACCGAAATGTAAAGTGACTGTTGTAAATGCTTTAAGAATGTTTTAAGACAACATTTTACTAACCATAATAAATGTTCAAGCCTTTCAGGTTACCGAAATGTATTCGTTAAGCTACTTCAAAAACAGCGTTTCTAACTGTGTCTCAAACTGTTTAAAATCGTAGTCATCATCCTGCTAGATGCCTCTCTAGTAGAAATGGCCATCAATAAAATCAAGCCAGCATGGCCACGGCCGCAAATCTTACATTAAGCAACAAAATGAAATTATGTTACAGTTTTAATTATTCTTGATAGTTTCATTTATTCATTACCTTTCAATATCAGATGCGTCGTGAATGATTGTATCGATGTCCTCATTGGTTTTTGTTCCAGTGTTTAAGTTCTGTTTAAGTTTATCCAATTTACTTCTAATGTACAACCAAAATTCATTTGAAACTCGTTGAACTTCCCGTAAAGCTAGTTCATGCGCCAAACTTGGCTCATAAGAGTTTTCTGCAATGATTTTGAAAATGAGTCTAATATTTGGAAAAGACATCAAAACAGATTTTTATAAATAGTTTCAAACAAACGTATGTACATGTATATATTTTTGCAGTGAAGAAATATGTATTTTCGAATGGACAGAGTAATGTAAGCCATGTAATTTTCAAGATATTCCAGCTTTCCGTTTAGACGGAGTTATTTACGTTTCCCATTTGAAGCAAGACTAATTTTAGTGTGATAAAATGTTAACCGTCAAGATACATTTGTTCTCTGAAGAGTCTCATAACTTTTGCAAATCTTCTAAACAGCTATTCCTTGATTCAAAGTGTATATGTTCGTGAACTTTGCTTATTGTTAAAAAGAAATTAAAATAAGCATTATAATTAGTTTACTCACGTTTTTCTCTTCGTAACTGGCTGCGTATCTTTAAAGCAACACATGTTTCATCTTATAAAATTTAAGTTATTGTACGGTTGGTTCTAACTTAAAGTTTTTTTTAAAGATTAACTTTAATCTTAAAATTGAATTTAAAATAAATAATTTTGTTCGAAAAAATAACACAACAACATCGTTTATAATTGTATTTTTCTTCAAATTAAGTATAAAAATACTTTTACAAGTGCTTTCGTCATTTGAAAGTTCTCATTATAATAGCTTTTATCGATAAAGGCTACATGTAAACTTAGTATTCGCTTTACATTTCCCTTTGCGAGGCTTTATAAAATGAACTAGATTTAGTTTTACTTACCAGTTAAAGTTCTTTGTTTTTCCATAACACTTTTGTTAAGGACTTGAGTGATGTCTCTGTTCGTTGTTGTGTCTCTTTGATATTTCCTACAATTTAAAGTTGAGATGATAGTGAACTGTCGAAATGAACTTAGTTGACCATTAAATTCGTGATATATGAAAAAAGTAATTTGTTATAAAGTTCATTTTTTTAACACCCTTTTCGTATATCCAAAATTCACTGTCCAATAATTAATTTTGCTGGACGAACGGATGAAATCTAAAATACCCCAACAAATTCTGATTTATTTTCGTGAATTGATGGTTAGAAGTGAGTCGGAAAAAAGTCCAAGTGTGTTACACCAGAAACGGAAATTTCGTAAGCGTCGGCAAATTACAGTGAAAATAATAATGGTATTAATGGTATTCTTTAGCTTAAAAGTAAAAAAAAAAAATTTTTCTTCACTGAGGAAAACTTTAAATTCAACGGAAAACATAAAATAAATAATCATATTTTGAAACACACTAATTCTAGGTTATTGTTTAGTATTTTTAAACAAATAAATTTTAATATTTTAACTGTTTAGAACAAAACATCTGGGCCCAAGATCATCAAACTAAGTTTTGAGATCAGTCTCAAATATCAAGCATCTGACCACTCGCCATTTCAGCCAATCAGATGTTTGAGATTTGAGACTGATCTCCAGATTTAGTTTTATGATCTTGGGCACCGTTCACAAATGTTAGTTTGCGTATCAGTGACCACAGTTTTCCTTGGAAATCTAATTTTGTGACATGTACCAGAGATTGTGTGACAATCGTAAAATTAGTTTAGCATTTACTCATGTAATATCTCCGCAAACAGTAGAACGCATAATTATCAAACTTGATACTTACTGTGTCGGTAAAATTTGGGAATCTTGAAAAATATCCATATGTAATTCTAAGATCAACACAATAATAATTATTATGATGCTTAATATCACATGATAGTGTCTGATTTTTGCGAGCATTTTGCCAAATAACAAATAAGGCACTTGTTGGAGGTTTGCTCTTATCTCATGTAAACTAACAGATAAGGCGCGCGTGTATGGATATCAAATGTTTGATAATATTGCATGATTTTAAATAAGTGAAAATATTACTAACATTTAGTCTAAAAGCTTTCCCTATAAAAAAGTGAAATATGCTTATTAGGAATCAGAATCGCCACACTCGCAAAACACGGCCTCCCTACCACTGTATATAAACCGATTATATCATCTGCCGGATATAGCGAGCTGATTGCATGGCTGCGATATAAACAATTCATCAATAACTCAGTGAAAATGGAATTATTAGGATCAATTTAAGTAGCTTCAACAAAAACAAGTAAGTTATATTTTGTACAATTTAAGTAGCTTCAACAAAAACATGTAAGTTATATTTTGTATAGTCAATATTGGTTCTAATACAATTTGTTTTGCGCATATATAGTGATAAAAACTTTAAAAATTGCATTTAATCACAAGAAGGTCTGGCAAATGACCCACATGACTGTATAAAAATAGTGTCATTCTCTACACATAAACGCTTCGATGAAAAAATACATACTAGTAATATGACTCCATGACATTAATATAAAGCTTATTACATTACAATATTGCTTCAAATGTTTAGATAGCGTTAATTATTAAAATGTTTGAGGAGTGTGTTTCGTAATGACTGTATCATCTATAGCATTAAATATACTATCATTTAGAGCGTACATACCTATTTCTGTTGTATGATTTAGTGCGATCATCGTAGAATGATTTACCAATCATCTGTATCATTTATGGCGATGTACATTTGCTGATTTTATCAAGTTTATGCTTTAAGGTAAGATGGAGGAGTTCGTCTAAATATATTGTCTATACAATATTATGTATATTTGGAGGCCTGTATAAAAATTAAACTGTCACGCCCAACGCAGCTGGTCGGCCATTTATTTTTCTTTCATATACACCTCAAAAATAAACTTAGTCTAAAACTATTTTTGTAACTGATAAAACAGTCTTCGCCTAAATTGCCATATATGGGTTTACACAAATTAGTTGCCAAATGATAATTTAATGGCTATTATAATTGTATTATGAGAATGTTAGAAAGCGCATTCGTTAATTTCATAACTGAAAACAGCATGGGAACATATCTGACCTTTGTGATAGTCAATCCTTGGGCGGAAAATATAACATTGATCTCGTTTGCTAAAGTCCTATTTGACCCTTTACTCCATGAGATATGGAGTACGTTGTTTTTGCTGTACACTGTTTGCTGTTACATTTATTTTTTCTGAAAACTAGTGACCATTGTATATCCCGATCACAAGTAACATGACTCCATGACATTAATATAAAGCTTATTACATTACAATATTGCTTCAAATGTTTAGATAGCGTTAATTATTAAAATGTTTGAGGAGTGTGTTTCGTAATGACTGTATCATCTATAGCATTGAATATACTATCATTTAGAGCGAACATACCTATTTCTGTTGTATGATTTAGTGCGATCATCGTAGAATGATTTACCAATCATCTGTATCATTCATGGCAATGTGCATTTGCTGATTTTATCAAGTTTATGCTTTAAGGTTAGATGGAGGAGTTCGTCTAAATATATTGTCTATACAATATTATGTATATTTGGAGGCCTGTATAAAAATTAAACTGTCACGCCCAACGCAGCTGGTCGGCCATTTATTTTTCTTTCATATACACCTCAAAAATAAACTTAGTCTAAAACTATTTTTGTAACTGATAAAACAGTCTTCGCCTAAATTGCCATATATGGGTTTACACAAATTAGTTGCCAAATGATAATTTAATGGCTATTATAATTGTATTATGAGAATGTTAGAAAGCGCATTCGTTAATTTCATAACTGAAAACAGCATGGAAACATATCTGACCTTTGTGATAGTCAATCCTTGGGCGGAAAACATAACATTGATCTCGTTTGCTAAAGTCCTATTTGACCCTTTACTCCATGAGATATGGAGTACGTTGTTTTTGCTGTACACTGTTTGCTGTTACATTTATTTTTTCTGAAAACTAGTGACCATTGTATATCCCGATCACAAGTAACATGACTCCATGACATTAATATAAAGCTTATTACATTACAATATTCTTTCAAATGTTTAGATAGCGTTAATTATTAAAATGTTTGAGGAGTGTGTTTCGTAATGACTGTATCATCTATAGCATTGAATATACTATCATTTAGAGCGAACATACCTATTTCTGTTGTATGATTTAGTGCGATCATCGTAGAATTATTTACCAATCATCTGTATCATTTATGGCGATGTGCATTTGCTGATTTTATCAAGTTTATGCTTTAAGGTAAGATGGAGGAGTTCGTCTAAATATATTGTCTATACAATATTATGTATATTTGGAGGCCTGTATAAAAATTAAACTGTCACGCCCAACGCAGCTGGTCGGCCATTTATTTTTCTTTCATACACACCTCAAAAATAAACTTAGTCTAAAACTATTTTTGTAACTGATAAAACAGTCTTCGCCTAAATTGCCATATATGGGTTTACACAAATTAGTTGCCAAATGATAATTTAATGGCTATTATAATTGTATTATGAGAATGTTAGAAAGCGCATTCGTTAATTTCATAACTGGAAACAGCATGGGAACATATCTGACCTTTGTGATAGTCAATCATTGGGCGGAAAACATAACATTGATCTCGTTTGCTAAAGTCCTATTTGACCCTTTACTCCATGAGATATGGAGTACGTTGTTTTTGCTGTACACTGTTTGCTGTTACATTTATTTTTTATGAAAACTAGTGACCATTGTATATCCCGATCAAATGACATGGATGTTGCAGATGGTGATGATCTACATTGATCGTACATTGGGTAAATGGGTTAAGCATTTTACGTTTATACTCAGCTTAAAATATCAATATTTAAATAACTTGCTTTGCCTCAGAATTTGTATGTATAGATGAAAAGGAAACTTTGAAAGCCACCAAAAACCATAAATATAAAAATATTGCAGACTCGGTTTGATTGAGCCTATTCATAGGCGGTAATGGAAATGCATATTAGTACTCACGCCACCAAGCCCCGGTTGAGGGTTGACCGCAACTTAATATTTACACCAATAAAAAATACAACTTCGTTCCATCCCAAACGATGGTATGCATATGGCAGTGAACATCGAACTTTCAATGCGGTATTTTCAGATTAATACCATTCCATGTTCAGCTGCGTATGTATTTTTAATCGTGAACCTTTAGTTCCGAAACTATAACTTAAAACAAACCTTTGACTATGTTTATCAAATCCAAAACATTTTGGTACGGCATGATCGCTTTTTGTAAATTATAGTTCTCAGAACGTTATGTGTGTTAAACTCACTGATTCTAGGACACCTGTCACTATTGAAGTCAGGTAGATTCAATTGTTTGGTGTCGCCGCAGTATATAAAGGCAACGAGGCCCATATATTTGATAACATATCCTATACTCAACAAAAATAGAAACCTGACACTTTATATTTGGTGTATTTTCCTGGAATCAGATTTAAAGCTAATTGAATTGTGGTATGTAATAAAAATTGTGCATGTTTTGAACTTAATTATGCATTTTGATATTTTTGGTGCATGAAACAAATGATTCAGTGGTTATATTCTTTTGGATGGTGCAAAAATATATAGATTTTGAATATGCACCTCATACTTATTCAAAGTTACAGTGTCAGGTTTCTTTTTTTGTTGAGTATATTTTTGTACCATGCCCTTAAATACATGATTTTACATCAAATAATTGTTCTAAAGTCCGAAAAATATACAGAAATCATCTTTTAAAAATCGCTTTAACTGATACACATTGATCACTAGAAACATACAAATGATTGAGTTAACATGTTCAATAAATGATACAATCTGGGTCGAACCAGGATGCATGTTTGGTCTAATGTTTTGATGTAAAATTGATCAGCTACGGCGTTCTAATTTTTGTAATAATATAAATAATATGTTACATCATCGCTAGCATGAGAATACTTCTCAAAACCTGTTACAACATAAACATTTACGCTGATTTAAGAACAGTGCACAGTACAAACGGTACTTAGTTTGAGTGATTTAAGCGATTATTTAAAAGTATAGTTCATACAAAATGAAACAATGTTATTAATAACAAGTGCAACGACAATCGCCGGCTATAACATGTATTTGTCTATTTGATTTGTCATTACAATACATAAACAATCTCCTCACTTTTGAACTGTCTACTATGATTTTGTGACAATCAGTGCGCTATATCCGGTAGATGATACAATCGGTTTTCATACAGTGCCTACGCAGCGATAAAGAAGAGAGGAAAAGAGAGCATTTTGTTATAAGTATGCCAATTCAAATAAGACGCCACAAACAAGTGATAATTAAATGCAAGGGAGAGAGAGTAAATCATTTAAGGGCCGTCTATGTACAGACGTTATTGCAAGTCATCAATAAAAGTCTCTGCCGCTAAATGCACTTCAATAACATTGTTTACTAGCTAATTAGTGGGTTGGAGTTATTTCACCAAGACAACTTGTACTTGTGTGTTGATATGAGAACCTGTTGGGGCAAGTGTAAGATTGGTTCACCCTATAACCTGGTGTAAACCCCAAGTGGCAAATTGTTTTGCCACTAACGGTTCGATTGCGGTAACCCCTCGGGTTCTCAATTTCGTTAATTGTTTGTGGCGTCCATTTTGAAATTGATTATTGTAATAGGCTAATTACTTGTAAATAGTCCAGCGGATGTTCCTACTCGGGCTAGTCAGACAATGGCTGACACTAAATAGTCCCAATTTTTTTGCCTTTTGGGGGCATTAAATGGCTAGTATGGCCTGAAAGGAACATGTTAAGTAAATGAGATGCTTTTACTGACACACTGATAGCAAATTTATGTTTGGAAATGCAGTATATGAAAAAAGGCCCTGGTTTTAGGACGGCATATGTAAAACAGTTTTGAAGTTCACACAGAAGTGAAAAAAACAGACCACCGGTTTCAAGGTGTCAAATCTCTGTTAATTGATACATGACCCCTACTTTTCTTGCTGGAAATGGATAGTAGAAACAATTAGCTTTAAAAGCATGTAAGTTAGTCCTTATTAAAATGGTACCAGCTATGATTGCCAGCCTTTTGAAACATGTCATGTTTACTATAGTTTATGTAGGGAAGTCTATTTACAGGTCTTACACCAATACCATGCTCTGTTTTCCTCTCTGCTATTAGGCTATGTGGGAAAGCTGTGTCTGCAGGATGTGGTCATTCCTAATATGCATTTTTTCACTTTTTGAACATATAAATGATACTAATATATCTTTATTTTCCACAAGTTAAGAACAGTAAGAACATAATTAAATGCAAAATTGTAAAAGAAGATTTTTTGGTTCGAGTTTGTTGATGAAAGCAAGAGTCCGTATATTCCACGTCCCAAGGTTATAAAACTGAGAATGGAAACCAGTTTCAAATCTCAAGCATCTGATTGCAGATGCTGGAGATTTGATACTGGTTTCTAATCTCAGTTTTATAACCTTTAGACCAGGGTCTAATAAATAGGGGTAACAAATCCCAAAAACTGTGCTAATTTCTAGGTATTATAAACAGCATTTTCAGCATTTACAGTATCATCAAAGGCTTCTCACGTTTTCTCACTTATCATTTAATAATTTAGAAACTTCTATAAAGCAGATATTAAAGGAACATCCACTGTGATTGTTACGTTGTCTCTTTTGTAGCCATGCACAATTTGGAAACAATCTTTAAAAAATAAAAAATGTGCTTGAAAACTTTTAGCTACATTGTATAGCTTTTTTTCGAACAATTCCACGGTGAGTGTAAGATTGTCTTGTTTGTACTAATGCGGAGGTGGACTATACAATATGGAACAAAATCTTTAAATACTCAAAAGTATGTCTCAAAAGTTTTGGCTATAGTTTTCCTCAAACATCATCGGTGTTAGTTATGTTGGCTTTTCTGTAATCTTGTGAAATCGACTGATAAAAAGAATCAAATAACGAAATATTTGGCTCTGGCTTGTTTAAAACATCCACAGGGACATAAATTGTGGTCAATCCTTTTAAACAATGTTGTCGCAATACTTGATTCCATGTTTTTATGGCTGTACAGCACATTAGGAGCACGGGTAGTTAGGTATTTGTGTATGAACTCGAGTCAGCTATATATCTTCGGGCAGTCCGTGTTCTGTTCAATAAGGCAACCGATACATAGACGTTACTTGGTCTTGATTAATAAAAGAAATACAATATTTTTCAGTGAAAGAAATCAGTGTAAGCTTTTATCAAATTCTCAAACATTTTTTAAAATATAATTTTACTTGCTTAAACTCAATTGAAATAAACACTAATTATTCCAAATTCCAAAATTATAAGAGATTGTTTGCAACAGATACACTTAATAACTTTATCAGGATCCCCTTTTTAGCACATAAAACAAGTTTCGATTTTTAAATTTTAATAAAACACAAACAGAAAACGGTATAAATATTTGCAACAATAATAAAAAGCTATAATACCGAAATCCACTGTAACCTTTTAAACAAAGTTATAGTGTTAACAGTATCAGTTTCAATATCCCAATCAAGTGTGCTACTATCGATGATGTCTGTCATGCTCTATAAGTACGTGTTGTTCGAAACTTTGCTTATTTCCCCTATGACATCGTAGGCATCATTGTCGTATGTAACATCTGTCAGGTTATTCTCAGTGTCGTCTTCATTAACACCTTTCTGTATATTGTTAATAGAATGGTCTTGTTCATCTTGTTTTCTATCTGACTCCTCAGTTATCGCTTTCAGACAGCCCACTTTTCTGCAGCAGAAGCAGTTGCCGGTAACCTTCATTAAGGCCCTGTCAAAAGGTTCCAAGGACCGTAGGGGTAAAGGGAGCCATTTCCAGTTCCTCAACTTTGGCGGTAAGCAGTTAGGTCGCTTGTTTTGTATCAGCTTTATGATGAGAACAACGAGTATGATGAAGGCTATGGGGCTGAAAACAGCCGCTAGAGCAATCCAGCTTGCCATAGACAGACCAAAACCGGCTGCTGGGAACAGAAAAAATGCAAATATTAAGTACAAAATAGCAAACCAGCGGTACTTAGCTGTTTGCATACCGAGAAATTTTGCCATTTGAATTGGTGGACGGAAAAATGGCAGCGGGTAAAATATTACAATCCCTGTGATATTGAAAAAGAGATGACATAACGCTATTTGCAGGGAATAAGGGATCTTTTTGCCATCTTGCGCGAAAGCTGCCAATATTCCAGTGGCGGTAGTCCCAATGTTTGATCCAACAGTGAGAGGATACATCCGGTCTAAACTCAGGACTCCAATACCGACTAGTGGGGTTAACGAGGAGGTGAAAATTGAACTTGACTGTACAAGTACTGTAAGTCCAGCTCCGATCAAGATAGCCAAATAGCCTGTAAAGTAGCTGCACCTTCCTGGGAAGTCTGCGTTTATGAACTTTCGAATGATGACAGCCATTTGTCCCTGCAACAAGGAGTGTAGGATCTTGACAATAAGGACAAGACAGGCGCATAGAAGTACCAAGGCAATTACCAGAAGTACACCACCCACTGCGGCGTCACTCCAATTACCGTCCCGTGATATCTTCTCAAACATGAATATACCTGCAAACAGTTCATTTGATATTAACTTGAATTTCAGTATCATTCATATTAAGTTTTAATGGTAATAGTTTGCATTCAGATATGTTCTTTACATAAAGTTTACAATATTAACCATTTATAAATTCAGTTTAATTGAAATAACTCAAAGCAATAGATATTTCAGTATTTAGGTTAATAAATTGTCATCAGTATCTGTTCTGATTAATAAGTCCTTAGACAAATGCGGCATATTAATCAGATTTGCCCTCACAAATTCGAAATTCTACAGACTAACTGATAAGCTCTCGTATTCTTCAACAAAGATCCCATTAAAACACATATAAAAATAAATTCTCACATGTTTTACAATCAACATTGGTTCCATTGTCTAGTTTGTCACAACAAATATGTTTTATGATCGACTTATGAAGGTATGCCTCGTCACCCTCAGCGATTTTCTGAATCACTTTCTTGTCAGACTAAGATAAAATAAATTTAAGTTTGAACAAATAATTTATTTGATGAAATTGAAACAAAAAACAACAACACAAACATCATGTGGAATGGTAACATGTCATTAACGGGGACGTTTACGAATATTGATTGTAAATTGGCGGTATGAATACATTTCGTACGATTTAATCAAAATATTTTTTTCAATACCATGTAAGTCTTAATAATATCCGATAAAATCGTTAAAAACTGTGGACCATCCGCCACGATCAATCTTAATCGATATTCGCCTTGTTAAAAAGTGTAAACCATCCGCCATGATCAATCTTAGTCGATATTCGCCTCGTTAAAGACCCGTTAACCACGCGGTACGTGTTATAAATACGATGCTTCAATGTTAAATTTCAGCAGTAAATAGATAAAAAGGGTAGACAAAGCTTTAAGGGGTGCAATTTATTGATTTGAAAACCATCTCTGACTCAAATATTATATCTATTGAACCTCCCAAGAATCAAAAAGTTATAATGTGGACTATATATTGCTTATTTAACTTTAACATTGCCAATCAGTAAAGTTAAGTATTTAGTTAAAGTCTCCCCGTACATTCAATCAGTGATGTTATCAATTACGTCCTTTGAAGGTCGTTGAATATAATACTTATCTACTATGTTAATAGAACTTCTAAAATAACCTTTGTTTTAAAATTTAGGACAGTTTTGAGATGGTGGTTTCCTTTTCCCAGCCAATATTGATCCGGATATTGTTCAATCACCCACAAAGATATACTTCCTGCTTTTTAAATTTTGCCTTTGGCGTTGTCTGTGATATGCAGGATTTATATTCTAAGATCCCTTGTCAAAATTCTATTCTGTTTAGTACCGCCCATTGATTTCCCTTTAGAGCCAACCCATTCTTTTATCTGGGGACCTTGCGCCGCTGAACATGGAATGGTATTTATCTGAAAATAACGCATTCAGGGTTCCATGTCCACCGCCATATGCACACCATCGTTTGTGATGGTCAAAATTGAACTGTTCCTTGGTGTAAATATTGAATTGCGATCAACCCGGGCCTAGGCGGCGTGGGCATTAATATCCATTTCCATTACTGTCCATGAACAGACTCAATCAAACCAAGCCTGCAATATTTTCATATTTGCCGTGTTCTATGGCTTTCAAAGTTCCATTTTCATCTATTTCTATTTAATTTTACTGTCACCACAAAGAACAGGACAATGATGAAAATGCCGTACCTGAATGATAAGTTTTGTAAAGGGATCAGTTATCACTTTCAGGTAGTCTCTGTCCACGTCCTTATTCTCGCTGAAGGAAGGCACACTGTTCACTATAGCTCCACTCAGACGTTCCAGGTAACCTGAGTCATCAGTAAATAGGCCCGTTAAAATTCTTAATGCCAATATATTAAGTGTCCAGGGCGGAAAATATAATATTTTCGTCAATACATGAAATAAGCTTTCTGGGTTATGCATTTAAAATACAAAAAATGGTTAAAATAACCAAAACCTTTCTAGACTCTGCATAAAGGACTATTGTTTGCTAGATGAAATTCCCACGTTTGAAAATCACCAACCACTCATCTCATGCAAACTATTTTCACATCAAAATTTACTACAGATACTCTTCAACAGCGAAACTTATTTATTAAGTTATTTAGTTGGAATTTGTTTTAAAATGTGTTTACTCGTTCTCAGAACATACTCTTCAGTTACATGTACGACTTAATGAGACTGTGAAAATCAGGCATTGAAATAAGAAGAAACTATGGTTTGGACGAACCTGAGACAATTTCTATTGGTAAAAGTACGAGGACTGACAACCAGTTGAATGCGTCATGCACTGTCGCTCCGGCGAAGGCTCTCCGGAAGTCGTCCTTATTGGTGATCTGACCCATCGAGACGATCGTATTTGTCACGGACGTTCCAATGTTGGCTCCCATCACGATAGGTATAGCCTGTCGCACTGTCAATACTGTAATGTATGTGAACAGCTGGTGTAAAGTTTGAAGATTATGCCGAGGGATTGTTAAGGATGGAAGTCAGAAATCTGTGTAAGACGAACTTCACTGTTAAATTTATACACTATGAGATATTTGTAAACCTTGAATTTCCTGGTCGTAGCATTCAAATATTGATTTCTCTATTCGTAATTGACAGCTCTTTAAAAGAACACAATATATTGCTTTCAGTAGCATACATTTCGTCAGTACTTACATTCTCCTGAACCGACCATGCTCACTATGATAGAAGTGGTAGTACTCGAACTTTGCAGCAGAACAGTCGCCAGGACGCCAATCATGAGTCCCGCTATAGGGTTGGATAGTATTTTGTTCTCCGAGAACGCCTTGCCGGCTGCCTTACCTGCACGATAATTTTGTTCTTTACATGAGATTGTGTCAAACGTCCTGCTAGTATCAATTTGAAATTTCATCAGTTTTTCGCTTCATAAAAGTAAATGAACCAGTTCTTAAACATATAGGGAGACCACTGTTGCAACTAACAACAAAAGTGACAAAGATGAAGAGATATGTTTGAATGCTTGGTTTGCAATAAAGTTAATTGCTGGAATTAAACGTAACAACTCAGTTACAATAAAGGATTGAAGCGATATTTGATGGTTTTTATTTGGGTATGGAAATACTTGGGTTGTCTTAAGTGTGTGAAACCCAAAAGGCTTCGCGCGTACTTAAACAATCCAACAACTTTTCATACCCGAATAAAAACCATCAAATATAGGTTCAATAATTTTATTTACACTCAAAAAAAATTCTCAATAATACAAACATTAATAGAATATTCTGCTTTTTCGAATGACTGTTGGAATAGCCACGTTGACGACAAATCAAATGGCGGCAAGCTTTTTCGAAGTAACTCGTAGCAAAACTTTCGTGCTCGGCGACGTCACACGTCTATACATTGTGAGAGTCTACTTTAGCCTAGCCTATTTGAGTAATACGTCACACTGTTTACCATCAGAAATTATGATTCGTTTGATTAATAAGACTTAATCGAGAGGACAAAGTTGAAGTGTAAATATTTTTAATGTTGCAATTAAAATCTCAAGCAAAGATCTGACTGGTTGAAATATTTTCAAGTGTACACTTCAACCAATTAGACTTTTGCAAATTGAAACGTGACTACAGTTTAAGTTTTGTGATCTAAAGGGATGGTAACAACATTTTTAAATGTATTATTTATATAAATATATAACGTACAAGAAATAAACATTATATGTCATTGCCATATTTATATTAAGACGAAGCTTACTTAGCATCAGCAAAGGAAACCATAGTATTTCGTTTCTTCTATAAAAAGCAAAATTATAACTATCAATTAGTAAAAGAGTTCCTATGGCAACAACAGCTTCAACTTCACAAAAATCAATTCATCTCGTATGTCGTCAAGAATTTTTCGCAAGTAAACAAAATTGTCGTTTTAACGAATGTTTTAACACTGCTACAAATTTTTAAGGAAGCGCGAAAAAGATACAGAACCCTTGCAATAATTTTGGAGATAATAACACTTCGCACATCGCATTTATCATGTTTATCGTTATCGATTTTGAAAGCTTTTTGAAAGCCACCGAACAAAACAACTATACATATATTGAATGCTCGGTTTGATTGAGCCTGTTCATTTGGCAGTATTGGAATTACATTTGGCATTACTGACCACGCCGTATTTATTGATTCAGCCTTGTAATTTCTTACGTTAGGTCCAGTTGTTGAAAAAAAAACTTTCGAAGATTTTTTAATAAGGATGTTCGAATTATCAAGCTTAAACTTACTTTGTATTAAATCGCCATTTCCCCCACGGAAATATGTCATGAGTCATGGCGTGCGCAGGGTAATAAAATTCGCCAGTGGTTTAAAAAATCGCAATCGTTTTTGAAGCCAACGTAGCTTCTTATGTTTTATATGTGTGCGCTTTTGCATGAAATGTTGTTGAGCTGATGGATGTGATGCAGTTATTTCACCAAAACAATTTGTGCTTGTTTGTTGATATGCGAACCTGTTAGGACAAGTGTGAGGTTGATGCAACCTAGAACCTGGCTTAAGCCCCCAGTGGCAATTTGATTTGCCACTGAGCGTTTCAAGGCGGTTACCTCTCGGGTTCTCAGTTTTGTTAATTGTTTGTGGTGTCTGTTTTGAAGCTCATCATTTAATTAATATGCTCTCTCTTTCTCTTCTTCTTGGCTGTGTGGGAGGTTGTTATTTATGAATGTGACAACTTTTGATATGCATATTTTACATTTTTACAATTTTTTGTTAAATATGTAACACTTGTGTACTTCCATTTCCAATCCAGTTTTGATGTAAAATAAAAAATGGTTTAACTTTTTTCTGGCTACCAAAGAATATGAAGAACATCCTCTAATCGAAATGGGAAGGTTATGTAGTAAATTTAAAGCTAATAATTATTTTTTTTTGTTTTAAGAACTTTAAGCTTAAGACTCTTATATCATATACTGTGATAAAACATTTAAGAGATCAATCAATTTGCATATGTGAGCAAATGCGTGGTAGGTACTATAAATCGCAAGTTTGTACTCACCGCCGAGCAGTTTGAATGCGTCTCCAAGAAAGCTCAAAGAGCAGATAAATATGTAAAGTGCCCCAAGAAGGACAACAATCTTCAAAATGTAATGGAGAAAAACACGCCGCAACTTCCCTCCTGTTGTCAGTTCTGAAATAAAACTCAACATATATTATACTGTAATGGAAGTACATATATCTCGAACTACTTTCAAAGATAATCAGTGTAAGAAAATGAAGAACTAATACTATTTTTGCAAGTGGTAAGTTGTTTTAATTGATACATTGATCTAGTGTCAGCTTTTAGTGTAAGTAATATTTAGTAAGTAAGTAAATGTTGTCTGTTAAAGAGAAACTGCAACTCGAAATATTTAGTCGCTTTTAGTCGTTGCGAATAAAATGTCATTATGGAAATATGTCATCCGAGTTGCATTATAAATGCGGATAGGTGTTCGATATACAATGTAAATATAAATTAGAGCTCATCGTTCTATAATATATGATTACTTCTCATAGGATAAATTTTTTGAATGCAAGAACATAATAGTCTTTAAATAAGTAGGCCCGGCAAAATTTGCATTTAATCCCTTCAAAATTATCTCTGCGGTTTGAAAAACATAATTTCAATCTCTGAATACATTTCTGAAATTAGTCGTGGTATGCTTATTAAGATATATGTCAGGGGCTTTGACTTTTTGCTGAGCGAATTGAAACGACAACATATAAGAACTTTTTAGTGTTGGGAAAAGTCGCAATGGGCTAGATCTGGTGAGTATGTTTGGTATTGCGACGGTAACCTTCTCCGACTTAAAAATTGCTTCATATGCTCAGATGTATGTGCCGGAGCATTATCATGAAGTAAACAACACATGCCTAAATTATGACATAGGGCGTCGTGTATGCTTATATTTCTTGAGATTTTAGTACATCTCGCAAACACCGACCTGTATAACTTTTGCCCTTCGGTACCGCAATATGTACGCCTATCAAATCACAGCAGAAGAATATGAGACAAAGGACCTTCTTTGTCTCTTGGTCCTTTGACAACTACAGGCCTTCAACCATGTTGAGTTAGCCATATTTTATTTTCCACTGGTTCGAAATAGTGAACCCATGTTTTTTAATTGTAGGGTAATTGAAAAAGATGAAAGGGAACTTTCGTAATTAACGTTTCGAAAAATATTAGCAATTGCATATCTGATAGAAATCGTTCGTGCGTTCAAAATAAGCTTCTTAATGAAATGCAACAGCGTTGGCAATATCACAAACTATGTACTTTCCATCACTTTCTTAAATGTTTCCCCTGACTTTTGAAACTTAAGTCTTGCCTGTTACAGTCACAAATCGGCAAG
Source organism: Corbicula japonica (assembly GCA_038501625.1). NCBI lineage: Eukaryota > Metazoa > Mollusca > Bivalvia > Venerida > Cyrenidae > Corbicula > Corbicula japonica. The sequence continues at coordinate 13,617,501 of JAZAYU010000006.1, read as the reverse complement.
ATTTTGCCGTTTCTGTGACGGAATCTTTGCCGGTCAGAAATATTTCTTTCTCCACATATGAACTTTCTCATAAGATACCTTATCGGTCGAGTTTAAGGCTTGTGTTTATACTGTTGGAAAAATATTGAATAGAGCTATTCAGACGTATCAAAAGCCTTGAAAATGTACAACCCTCCTTTTGAAGTAGTCCCAAGGTTATAAAGCTGAGATTGGAAGTATCAAAACTGAAGTCAATGAAATCAATTACCTGACCATGGTTTGAAGTTGATTCTAAGCTCCGGAAGCGCCCAGATGTCATCCTCTATAGGCACGGATACCTAATGAGATACAAACATTTTCCTGTTGATACCACGAAATATTTCACAAAAGCTATGTTTGTCGATAATAAATGATAATTTTAAAGGTTACTAAAATATTCTTTATTATGCATGAAATCATTTTCTGCTGCTTATAACTGGGCCTGAATAACTCTTCGAAATAACTTTCATGGCCTACTATTTTAAAATTGGAAATAACACGTTGATATCAAATCAAATACTTTGTGGTATTTATATCAATGAAAATAAAATTGATTGATTTTCTAAATATAATGTGATATTGATATCATTTAGCACATTACCCTCAAAATTTAAGACGAGAGTCATAATATCTAATTGCATAGCTAAATACAATTTGTGCGTTTGTGTGCAGAAGTGGGAATGTTACGAAATATCATGGACAACATGAGAAAACACATTTTTGCAACCGTTTTAAATTCAGCAGCGTGAAGTTGGCCGCCAAGCAGCCAAGCAGCCAAGCAGCGTGAAGTTGGCCGCCAAGCAGCCAAGCAGCGTGAAGTTGGCCGCCAAGCAGCCAAGCAGCCAAGCAGCGTAAAGTTGGCCGCCAAGCAGCGTAAAGTTGGCCGCCAAGCAGCCAAGCAGCCAGGTAGAGTGAAGTTGGCCGCCCAACAGCCTAGCAGATACTTTGGCTGCTGTGAAACTTTGGCTGTTGAGCTGCTGTGGCGGCTGGAAAAAAGTTCGCTGCTGGGCTGCTGTGGCGGCTGGGATACTTTGGCTGCTGGGAAAAGTTGGCTGCTGGAATACTTTGGCTTCTGAGCTGCTGTGGCGGCTGGGAAAAGTTGGCTGCTGGGCTGCTGTGGCGGCTGGGAAAAGTTGGCTGCTGGAATACTTTGGCTGCTGAGCAGCTGTGGCGGCTGAGAAAAGTTGGCTGCTGGGCTGCTGAGGCGGCTGGGATATTTTGGCTGCTGGGTAAAGTTGGCTGCTGGAATAGTTTCGCTGCTGCGCTGCTGTGGCGGCAGTGAAAAGTTATCTGCTGGGCTGCTGTGGCGGCTGGGATTCTTTGGCTGCTGGGAAAAGTTGGCTGCTGGAATAGTTTGGCTGCTGCGCTGCTGTGGCGGCTAGGAAAAGTTGGCTGCTGGGCTGCTGTGGCGGCTGGGAAAAGTTGGCTGCTGGAATACTTTGGCTGCTGAGCTGCTGTGGCGGCTCAGAAATGTTGGCTGCTGGGTAGCTGTGGCTGCTGGGAAAAGTTGGCTGCTGGAATACTTCGGCTGCTGAGCTGCTGTGACGGCTGGGAAAAGTTGGCTGCTGGGCTGCTGTGGCGGCTAGGAAAAGTTGGCTGCTTGGCTGCTGTGGCGGCTAAGAAAAGTTGGCTGCTGGAATACTTTGGCTGCTGAGCTGTTGTGGCGGCTGTGATACTTTGGCTGCTGGGAAAAGTTGGCTGCTGGAATACTTTGGCTGCTGAGCTGCTGTGACGGCTGGGAAAAGTTGGATGAAGGGCTGCTGTGGCGGCTGGGATACTTTGGCTGCTGGGAAAAGTTGGCTGCTAGAATAGTTTGGCAGCTGTGCTGCTTTGGCGGCTGTGAAAAGTTGGCTGCTGGGCTGCTGTGGCGGCTGGGATTCTTTGGCTGCTGGGAAAAGTTGGCTGCTGAAATAGTTTGGCTGATGCGCTGCTGTGGCGGCTAGGAAAAGTTGGCTGCTGGGCTGCTGTGGCAGCTGGGATGCTTTGGCTGCTGGGAAAAGCTGGCTGCTGGAATACTTTGGCTGCTGAGCTGCTGTGACGGCTGGGAAAAGTTGGCTGCTGGGCTGTTGTGGCGGCTGCGATACTTTGGCTGCTGGGAAAAGTTGGCTGCTGGAATACTTTGGCTGCTGAGCTGCTGTGACGGCTGGGAAAAGTTGGATGAAGGGCTGCTGTGGCGGCTGGGATACTTTGGCTGCTGGGAAAAGTTGGCTGCTAGAATAGTTTGGCAGCTGTACTGCTGTGGCGGCTGAGAAAAGTTGGCTGCTGGGCTGCTGTGGCGGCTGGGATTCTTTTGCTGCTGTGAAAAGTTGGCTGCTGGAATAGTTTGGCTGATGCGCTGCTGTGGCGGCTAGGAAAAGTTGGCTGCTGGGCTGCTGTGGCGGCTGGGATGCTTTGGCTGCTGGGAAAAGCTGGCTGCTGAAATACTTTGGCTGCTGAGCTGCTGTGACGGCTGGGAAAAGTTGGCTGCTGGGCTGTTGTGGCGGCTGCGATACTTTGGCTGCTGGGAAAAGTTGGCTGCTGGAATACTTTGGCTGCTGCGCTGCTGTGGCGGCTAGGAAAAGTTGGCTGCTGGGCTGCTGTGGCGGCTGGAAAAAGTTGGCTGCTGGAAAACTTTGGCTGCTGAGCTGCTGTGACGGCTGGGAAAAGTTGGCTGCTGGGCTGCTGTGGCGGCTGGGATACTTTGGCTGCTGGGAAAAGTTGGCTGCTGGAATAGTTTGACTGCTGAGCTGCTGTGGCGGCTGGGATTCTTTGGCTGCTGGGAAAAGTTGGCTGCTGGAATAGTTTGGCTGATGCGCTGCTGTGGCGGCTAGGAAAAGTTTGCTGCTGGGCTGCTGTGGCGGCTGGGATGCTTTGGCTGCTGGGAAAAGCTTGCTGCTGGAATACTTTGGCTGCTGAGCTGCTGTGACGGCTGGGAAAAGTTGGCTGCTGGGCTGTTGTGGCGGCTGCGATACTTTGGCTGCTGGAATAGTTGGCTGCTGTAATACTTTGGCTGCTGAGCTGCTGTGGCGGCTGGGAAAAGTTGGCTGCTTGGCTGCTGTGGCGGCTGGGATACTTTCGCTGCTTGGAAAAGTTGACTGCTGGAATACTTTGGCTGCTGCGCTGCTGCGGCGGCTGGGAAAAGTTGGCTGCTGGGCTGCTGTGGCGGCTGGGATGCTTTGGCTGCTGGATTACGTTGGCTGCTGAGCTGCTGTGACGGCTGGGAAAAGTTGGCTGCTGGGCTGTTGTGGCGGCTGGGATACTTTGGCTGCTGGGAAAAGTTGGCTGCTGGAATACTTTGGCTGCTGAGCTGCTGTGGCGGCTGGGATAAGTTGGCTGCTTGGCTGCTGTGGCGGCTGGGATACTTTGGCTGCTGGGAAAAGTTGGCTGCTGGAATACTTTGGCTGCTGTGCTGCTGTGGCGGCTGGGAAAAAATGGCTGCTGGGCTGCTGTGGCGGCTGGGAAAAGTTGGCTGCTGGAATACGTTGGCTGCTGAGCTGCTGTGACGGCTGGGAAAAGTTGGCTGCTGGGCTGTTGTGGCGGCTGGGATACCTTGGCTGCTGGGAAAAGTTGGCTGCTGGAATACTTTGGCTGCTGAGCTGCTGTGGTGGCTGGAAAAAGTTGGCTTCTTGGCTGCTGTGGCGGCTGGGATACTTTGGCTGCTGTGAAAAGTTGGCGGCTGGAATTGTTTTGCTGCTGCGCTGCTGTGGCAGCTACAAAAAGTTGGCTGCTGGGCTGCTGTGGCGGCTGGGAAAAGTTGGCTGCTGGAATACTTTGGCTGCCGAGCTGCTTTGGCGGCTGAGAAAAGTTGGCTGCTGGGCTGCTGTGGCGGCTGGGATACTTTGGCTGCTGGGAAAAGTTGGCTGCTGGAATAGTTTGGCTGCTGCGCTGCTGCGGCGGCTGGGAAAAGTTGTTTGCTGGGCTGCTGTGGCGGCTGGGATACTTTGGCTGCTGGGAAAAGCTGACTGCTGGAAAAGTTTGTCTGCTGAGCTGCTGTGGCGGCTGGGAAATGTTTGCTAATGGGCTGCTGTGGCGGCTGGGATACTTTGGCTGCTGGGAAAAGATGGCGGCTGGGAAAAGTTGGCTGCTGGGCTGCTGTGGCTGCTGGGATACTTTGGCTGCTGGGAAATGTTGGCTATTCCAATATGATATTCCAACCATTCCAACCCGAGTAAACAAAGATAAAATCTTAGACTTGCAAGGTAAAAAATTGCTATCTTTATGTTCAGCTACCAATTTAATAATCGCAAACGGAAGACTTTGGTCAGACGGACACGTAGGCGAATAAATGTTCCATAGCAGTAAGGGCTCAAGCACAGTAGATTATTTGTTACTATCTTACGACGACTTTTTTTGTGACATACTTCAAGGTCGAAGAACTGGACGAATTTTCAGATCACTCCGCATTAACCATTCCTATTGGAAGAAAACCAACGCCTACAAGGCCACGTGATGCCGAAAGTAGTCCCGAGCAACGAATTAAATGGGATGACTCGCGCATAAATTCGTTTAGGGCGGGGTTATTATTCAAAAGTATTAAGCTGGCCGCCTTCGCAAATACGGTTAGCTATCAAAACATAAATAATACGGTGACATTATTTACTATCCTCATCAATGAAAACGGGATAAAAGTCTTTGGTTGTACAAAAATTTACAACTCCAATAATACATATACTCACAATAACAGACAAGTAAATATACAGGCAATATGGTTTGACCAAAGTTGTTATAATGCGAGAAAAGAATTTAAAAAGAAAAGAAATTTGTTTATGAGAAATAAAAGGACCTTACATATTGTTGTCAGTACCTTCTTAATCATTTGGGTATTTAAACTGTATTTGTTTTGCGATGATTCTTTTTTGTGTTTGATTGAAAGTAGAATTTAAGGGATTTTTAAGGTTAAACTATTTTTCTTTACTTTTCTAACTTGTATTGACGCTTTTGTAGTTGTGAAATGAATGCATTTTTATGAAATCGAGTTAAAGTCAAATATCGTTGATTTAATATTTTTCTTTCACTTTTAGGTGTTTCTCGATTCTATTATAACATTTTTCTTTTTCAAATAGTTCTAATCTGACATCGACAAATCAAATACACCCATTATTTTTTCTACATTCTCCTGGAACTGATCTGTTGCTCTTCCAACTCCAACAGACACATTTCATATGCGTTCGCTATAGCCCGTAAATTGCTTTCGCTCATTTTACTATGTTCTTTTGTTTGTATCGCGAATGTCAACATGGCTTGTACTATTTTATTTTCAAATCTCGCATTTTATTTCTAAAAAATAAAAGAGCATGAAATACCGGTAAAGTACTTTTTTTAAATGATGGCATGATGATTTTAAGTCTGAACCATCTGCTTCTAGGATGGTAGACTGACAAATATATTATAACATCACCTACGTGAAGTTTTAAACTTTTCGCTGCCAAACAGCTAGGCTGCTAGGCTGCCAGTCTACTCCGCTGTTAGGCTGCCGAATCAAAGTCTTCCTTCTGAATGAAACTGACGTAATAATTCGTTTAATCAAATTTCTTGTTGTTTTTTTGAACGTGTATTTCATATTTTTTTAAAATTTCAATTAACTAAATTTTCTAAAATATGTACTAGAACATGAAATATCGAAAGAAATGCGTTAATTTAATGACATGATAATATAAAATAACGTTATAACATTACCTACGTTAAGTCTTAAACTTCTCGCTTTCCGGCTGCTAGGGTGCTTGACTGCTAGGATACTAGGCTATCCAATAGAAGTCTGACGTGAGAAATTTTTAAAAGCATTATTTAACTTCAATTAAGCGACAGCAGCCCAGCCGCTAAAGTATCCCAGCCGCCACAGCACCTCAGCAGCCAAAGTTTTCCAGCAGCCAACTTTTCCCAGCAGCCAAAGTATCCCAGCCGCCACAGCAGCCCAGCAGCCAACTTTTCCTAGCCGCCACAGCAGCGCAGCAGCCAAACTATTCCAGCAGCCAACTTTTCCCAGCAGCCAAAGTATCCCAGCCGCCACAGCAGCCCAGCAGCCAACTTTTCCCAGCCGTCACAGCAGCTCAGCAGCCAAAATATTCCAGCAGCCAACTTTTCCCAGCCGCCACAGCAGCCCAGCAGCCAACTTTTCCCAGCCGCCATAGCAGCTCAGCAGCTAAAGTATTCCAGCAGCCAACTTTTCCCAGCAGCCAAAGTATCCCAGCCGCCACAGCAGCCCAGCAGCGAACTTTTTTCCAGCCGCCACAGCAGCTCAGCAGCAAAAGTTTCACAGCAGCCAACGTATCAGCTAGGCTGTTGGGCGGCCAACTTCACGCTGCCTGGCTGCTTGGCTGCTTGGCGGCCAAATTCACGCTGCTTGGCTGCTTGGCGGCCAACTTCACGCTGCTTGGCTGCTTGGCTGCTTGGCGGCCAACTTCACGCTGCTTGGCTGCTTGGCTGCTTGGCGGCCAACTTCACAATGCTTGGCTGCTAGGCGGCCAACTTCACGAACATTTTAAATTCGACCATTTCTAGATTTTTAGAAAAAGCAATACTATTATTACGTTATGGCGGAGGATAGTTGGGAGTAGTAAACATTTGTAGAAAATGTTTATGCATTTTTACTCACAAATCAAAACATTTATGGAAATAATCCGATTCGGGGAAAATACGTTGTTGATATGTCGCCAAAATGAATGGAAAATGAAGCTTTTCTTAAAACGCTTTAAGTCTCCAATTACGTTATGTAATTGGACACTAAAGCTTATTTTAAAGAATTAGTTTTAACTTTGAGCCATTTACTTGCAGTATATTTGTGTGAAAGAGGACTTAACAACTCTTGATTAATAATAAAAGAAATATCGTGATATGTTGTTTTTTCATCATTTACTTGGCTTAGATTGAAAGTTTAAACTAAGTCTATGATGTAGAAACCAAAATGTAGAAATAAATTGAATAACTCATCTTTCTGATGTTTTAAGTTCGCTGAACCCGGTCGTGGATTAAGTGTGCATACAAGTGCAAGTAGTGCGAAAAGTAGGTTTAACTGCAGGTATGGAGAAACCACAAACAAACTATTAGCAAATCGACATATAACATGTTGCGGCTAAATAACAGTAAACACAAAAAAATATCTGTTTATCTTTCGATACAAAGCTGTAAACAAACATCGAAATAATATTATACCAGTTGCGCACAAGACCATTTGCAAAATATGGTTTATTAAAAGGCTTAAAAGTTAATTGCAGGTGCACGACAAACTTAAACACAAAGTTGGACGTAAAAAATTAAACGTAGCGCTCTTTCCCTTATAGGTGCATAGGACAATTAAAAGGTGCACACATATTTCTAAACATAACTGCACCTTTAATGTATCGGTTTACCGACCGTTCCAAGGCGGTTACCCCTCAGGTTCTCACTTTTAAAATTGTATTTGGTGCCTTTCTTGAAACTGATCATTTTATTAACCATGCTCTCTCTCGTTTCTTCTACTTGACTGTGTGGGAAGGCTGACGTTTCTTTCTGAAAGTGGCAATTCATGATATGTATACTTCAACTTTTTTCAAATTTATTCTTCCAGTATACAGCGTCACGCGTTGCAGCGCTAAACTGCATATGTGATTTTGTCGAAACTGACATTCTTGTCGTATGCGAAACTTTCCCTAATTGTCTTTTTTCTATTTAAACTTAAATATCTATTCATTTACAGAATAATCCAAAATACATGGCCTTAATCAGTTTTTTCTTCCATGATTAAGTTTCGACCGTGTGCAATGGCTAGAACTTAGAAAATCTTGAGTTAGCACTGGTCAATCATATTTTGTCAGATGCTTATGGGTTAACATCTGTATAATATCTTATCAACGATGATTTCTAGGGAATAAACATATTGAAGAAAAAATATTTAAAAATATATTGATAA